>DWNJ01000331.1:0-16124 GCA_018250275.1 Udranomia eurus | reverse complement strand
TTCACTAAGAATGATTTTTTTAATTCCACCATTATTGTGGGGGTTCACACTATTCAAACACTAACCCTATTTGAACCCCTCAAATAGGGGTTGACAGATTAGTTGTCTGTGTTCCATGCAAATCTAATACAGTCAGAAAATGTCATATGTACATTGTTATTATTTATTTTAAATGGCCACCAAACAACACAACCAACGAGCGTTTCGCTGAAGACTTCACGACCAACGAAACCATATTTGAGTTTTAGAATTCTTTAATACAATGGAGTTGTTTAATCGGAAACTTCAAACAATTAATGTAATTTTGTGTAGTCAAAAAAACGAGTATGCTTTAGACCACACGACTGAAGTAAAACTTCTTTAGCTATTTATATGTATATATGAAAACGAAACGCAACTATCTACTTTTCCCCCTCCCCTACCCCCTTCTAGGAGGACCTACCCCACCCGATCACACTTTTCGTAACGCACTCGTCACGCATTCACTAGCTTACTCTTCAAGTCAAGCGTGCGTAAAGATGTTTTACTTCAAAAATATTGTCAATTATTCCGTAGGTATAAAGAATGTATTTATTCGTATATCTTAATAAATCCAGTCATTATTGTTAACCGCTAGGCGATCTCGAATATGATCACTGGCTAACTAGACTGGAGTCAGTCAATAGGTTTATTAGGAACCTCAAGGCACATTTCTGTACAATGAGGTAGTCAAAAAATTATACAGACAGGTACCGATTTAGACACTAGTGTATCTACAACCGGTTCTGACTGCAACCAGAATTAGGTACTAATACATCAACTTTCTACGTTAAACATATTTTTGGATTTTTTAACATTTTTTTGAGCTACTCTTACATACTATAAGAAAAACTTATTACCTAACATCTATAAAGTTAAGGTAATTTTCCGAAGTTATATGTGTTCTAGAACGAAAAGTCATTAGCGCGTTTCAGGATATTAGACACTGACATCTGTCGGGCTTCGTGTAACTTACAATCTCACATAGTTAAAGGTTTGTATTTATTAAAATCTGCCATCTATTGCGGTTCTCGTGACTTATACAGCCTCATATAGTTTGAGACTAATGGATATTTACGATACTGCTGCATTGCACCGATCTCTCTTATACTAATTAAACACTGCCATCTATCGGGTTTCGTGTGATTTACACAGCCTCATTATATTTAAGAGACTGGTGCATGTCTATGGTACTGCTCCATTGCACTGATCTCTACTATAATATATGAGATCTCTGATCTCTATTAAACTATATCCCATATAACTCGTATCTCGTTCAACACATGGAAAATATGTTTTTTGTTGTTTATTATGCAATATTTTTTGATGCAGAAACTACTACTTTTATTTTTAAGTTTTTTCCAATGCAGCACTTATTGACGGAAAGCCGTGAACCGTGTATGGCATATTTAATTCGGCGTTGGCAACCCATTTATTAGAATGAGGAATGACCACGTTCATTGCAGTTATTCGTCGTGTTTAATAAACAATTCGCGTGTCTCTCCGTTAGGTCCAGACGTGAGTTGCTGTATCCTCATCCGCTTCGAAACATAATCATTGTTTTTTTAATGCATGACTGTCTTAACGGCTCTTATGTATGTTTAAGATTGGAGAGAGAGAAGGATATAAATATAGAGAGAGTTGAATCAAAGAGAACTGCGTTGTTTGTCGTGAAAACATTTCACTAATATAATCAATAGAAATCTACTTGTACAGTCACGTCTGGGTTGAAAAAAATGTGTAAGGAACTCCGTTCTGACGGACTCGCTCACAGGGCTTTTTTTCTGATATTTGACAGTGAAACGTAGATCTAAACGATCTCTATGTCTATTGTGTGGCTATGACTAGAAAAATCATATAGGCTGTGGTCCTGGAACGCGCTTAAACAATGCATTCCATCGACACCTTCAAAAGAAAAAAACGTGCAAGATGTAGATAAAAAATAAAATAGGGATACAAAACCTTCCCTAGAACCATAGAAGTCCATTTTATAATGCGCTAACGTCAATTAATCAAGCCCATCAACCGAGCACGCTGCAGTACAGTTCGATCGAAGAGTGCTTGGGTGAGCGCTAGCTCTGGTACAGTCCAGGCGAAAAGTGCAAACGCTTCTAACACTTGTTCTCGATTGTAACTACAACAACAACTTTAATATATTGTATTTGAAAGTTTAATATTTTGTATTTCATTTGATGAGTATACGGTTGTATAGACTTTATAAGAAAGATTAATGCTTATTATAGAACAAATTGAAATGTTTTTCACAATGTATAATTTAAGGTCCGTTGACAATAATATATAAAAAGTATAGATATCATCCTTCTTATAATTCTACTGTTTATATAATGCAATCTAGTTTAAATAAGCTAATTAAGTTAAAAATACTTGGTATTTATTTTTAACGGCGCGCCTACAAATTAGTTAAAAAGGCCAGACAAACGAAAAAAAATCAACAACTCTTTTCAGCTCCAACATAAATTACATTCCTATCCCAAGATACATTATTATTAAGTCGAAAATTAAAAAGAAATAAGTCTCCTTTACACTCGAAACAACATTAAGGCGGTCTTTTTTCGTCTATTTTTGTTCGACAACCCATAGTAATGCAACGCTGCAGACCTTTGACGATTTCGTACGACAAATGCGAAAATACACCCAATCCTAGAGCAATAAGGTTCATTTTCAAAAGAACAAAAGGTTAGGGTGCTGCAAAATTGCGCGTACGGGTGAAAAAAGCCCTGATTCTCGACAATAAGGTTCACGCGGATGCAAAGTAGCCCTTTCGAAAAATTGTTTCAGCTAAGTGCAACGCCCTTCGCGAACTCCAGCTAGCTACGTCAGGCCAGGGTTGGCACGTTTTTGAAATAAAAGCCTTTTTCTCATTTCCACCGATGGTGGTGATTGATTGTGGTAAAACATTCGTGGTTCGACTCTTGAAGCACCACCGCCACATCTATTTCCGCCTTATAACAGCAGGAGTCCAGCTGCTGTGTTCTGGTTTGAAGGGTCACTTGGTGGTGGTACTTAACTGAGGCGATCCAAGTGTGCCCCAGGGGACGCAAAGCATCTGTGGTCGCCCTAAGAAAGAACTTCGATCCTGTGTAGACTGCATAATTTTGCTACTTCAATGTTTTAATAAAAAAAACTATTTTTTAAGTAAGTAAGCTAGCGAAGAGGCAGGCAGGCCATCTGATGTTAAGTGGTCGCCGCGTCTATGGACATCTGCAACAGAGGTCGCCAATGTATCGCCGGCTTTGGGCGAGGGTTTTTATGTTATGACGAACACAGCAGCAAGAACATTTCTGTTATAAGGCAGAAATTGGTGTGGCGGTGGTGCCTCCGGAGTGGAACCGTAAAAGGCTCTACCACCTTTTGAACCGTAAATGAACTCATTAACTTGGATATACTGTTCGATCGTTTACGGCGTTTTTATTGCCGCTATTTAACGATGATTCCTTAAGCTCGGTATTTAGATTGTCTATGTACCTACTTAAGTACCTCCCTGAGTTATTATGATAACGTTTTGATGTCGCTACACGGAGCTGGTAGAATTTTGTGATAAGATTCCGGAACCACCACCGCCACCCTTATTTCTGCAGTATAACAGCATCGTTTTTGCTGTGGCTTAAAGGACGAATTAATTGAGGCGGAACGCCTTACTTACGAACTTAGTCCTCAGGGGTAGCGACGAAATATATTACTTCAGTCTCCATTCTCCGTGGTTCCTAAATGCTTATAATTAAATTCTTCAGTCACAACTTTTATTAGTATTTTTTTTATTAGAAGAATAATAAATATTGTTACCTTGATTTAGCATGCAATGAAAACTATTTTGTATTCAATAATTACTTTAAGTTGTAGAAAAACGTAATAGCGTTTAGGACTGGTGTTGCCATCTCTTGACGAGTAGCGGAAATGCATTATATAAGTATAGCTGGACATAATGCTTTCCATACAATATGCGACTAGTCGTTAGTAAAGCTAAACTAATGATTAAAAATGTGAGCTGCATGTTTTTGTAGCGTGCGCGTATTTTTTTTGATAAATAAACAAACATGGGGTAATAGCACCCCTAGTAATGAATTACACTAAAAATGAAACATTGTGTGCGATATAATGAGACCTCTAATTATGTAAAGCACGCCCTCGCGGGGCCCTATTCTCTGAGCGCACGACATTGCTGACAAATGAAACTTAAACGACTTTAATATATGCAAAGTATTTCATGCAAAACCAAGATCTTTTGTGTCGGTTAATTTTTTATTGCATCTTTGAAACGTCTCTCGCTGTTTCGTAGTGCGTTCCTCTAAGTCATTTTAATTTGTTACTTCAATGTTTGAAACTATTTAACTTGAAACTACTAGTTTTGTTTTTGTAGAAAAAAGATTTACCTTGTTTCTAGAAGGAAATACTTAATAAACTAGTGACAACCAGGAATAGTTTGTTAATATATTAGTAACTTTAACAAACTAGTTATTACTTTTTATAGGCGAACGTCAAAATTGCTCGCAAATAGAAAAGTACTTTCGGACTTACTTACTTCTCATTATATTTTGGCAAATTGGTACAATATATTATAGCCTATGTGTTATTATGTATAAGCTATATTACTGTAAAGTTTCATCTAAATCCGTTTAGTGGCTTTGGCGTGAAAGAGAAACAAACATCATCACTATCTTTCGCATTTATAATATTAGTAGAATAGTAAAACTTGTAACGAACAGCCGTAACTCGCATTTAACGACAGTCAAATACAAATTGTTGTAAGTATCCAACTTTCAAATTCGACACCATTTGCAGATAATTCACCGAACAGTAAACATACTTTGGGCGCTTACCGTGTCTCTAATCACTCCAGTAGTTTTCTCAAAACAACTATTGGGTCCAAAACAACGATTTAGTCATTACCTTCGGTAGTTTTATAATGGCGTTGTGTAGAAAAATGGTTGTAATTTTTAAAACGATTATCTTACAGTTTTCTGTGTCAGTGTGTATTGTTTAGTTTATTCTTTGACGTGATAACATTGAATAAATCGATGAACTCCGGCTGCACGCATGAAAAAGTGTCACGTTTCGCGTGCAAGCGAGAGCGCGGAACAAGCAACAGAGAGGCACGATTTTGCTAAGACGCATTTATTCATCTTACTCTCCATCGGTCGATGCGTCCGATGAACACCTCAATTGTTTATAAATTGAATTTAATGTGGTTTAAGTTTTCGTCCAAAAAATTAATTTTTAATTAACTCCTTCTTTGTATTATACAAACTAATGACAATTGAGTCATAATAATTCTATTCAATTCAAAAGTATGCAATTTTTCCTTGATGTTTCCTTATGATGTTATCACGTAAAATTATCGTCCGTAAACCGACTTTACAGACAACCAATTTTTTAAATATTATATATAATTATGTTATGTTAATAAAGAAATAACAATATTAATGTCATAATTGCATTTAAGATGTACATTTGTCAACATTCAATAGAAATTATGTATACGTAATAATTGTGTAAAACGACGCAACACACCATGTCTATTTCTAGTGAGCGCAAATTAATTATAAAATGAAAATGAATGAAAACCAGTCAGCCTCTAAATAACTCCGTAACTATTAACTCGAACACAATAAGTACAAAACGAATCTTATTATAATCGCCCCGTGAATAGTTCGCTTTATTCTCATAGATTTTTAATTAGTATCTTGTAGATACGGACGCTAAGTCTATCCTAACTGAAGGTTTTATTGGCTTTGTTAAACTGACTTTATAGCATTTGTACAAGGTTGAAAATCCTTTGAAGCTGTGTTTCAAGACTCGTTCGGTATTGTGAGCCTTCAGAAGGTCAAAGGAACCATTAATCGTCCAGGATTGGTCACAAAGCGATGCGAAATAGCTGGAATCTAAATAAAAGAATAGTAATAATTATTCTGCCTTAACAGCCTAATGGTTCTGCTAAATGACTAATGATATACATAATAGTGGATACGATACTAAAACAGGCGCAAAATACATTCCCATTTTATTGAAGGGTTTGCGATAGCTGTAGCTAGAGATTTGCAGATTCGTCTTCAAAGCTTATAAATAAATTTAATTTAATTTATGGTCGTACGTAGATGTGTCTGTGTCTGTTATTCATTTAGGGTTGAATACATTACATACGCAAGTTTACTATATTGTAGGGTAAAAGTAGATCGTCCTGTCAGTGAGCCCTGCTGCCATAATTAATCTATCAAAGACTGTATGTCAGTAGTATTCTTGACGTACCTAGCAGTACGTAGCGTAGAATTTTTAACTTCTGAACTATTATGGTTTGCTGCCAGAAAATATACTTTACTAAAATACGTTTTTGACACTACCAGTGTAGTAATATCAGTATTTAAAAAAGGAAGCTTACTACACTTCAATAGTTTTATCTGTGGCGTAGGAACTTCCTTCTTTCAATCGGACAACACCAACTTACATCTGATCACAATTTCAGTTGCGTAACAAAGCCTTCTTGTGTTACTGATAAATGGCAGAGATATCTTGATGAGCGAGCCGAGATGATTTGCAATTTCCAACTTGAGGGTAGGCGACCTGGAGATACCATCGCTGATCAGATACCGCCGAATTATGCTTTTGAGGAATGTACAGGCATCCCATTCGGTTACCGTTACAATTTTGACTTATTATTTGTTTTGGCGGACGATGAATCAAATGGACTAGTTTCTGGCATACTGTTCGAGGCAGGAACTTGAAACTTGATGGTAGATCTGGTATGTGGAGGTTCTAGTAAAAAATGTTGGTAACAGAAGTTTCACACTTAGATCTTTATCCGTAAGAAAAAACAGGGGATGGAAAGTGCCCTGAGTTGTTTCGAGGAAGGTACAGCCCGGTGTGTTTGTTGGATTTGAGAAAAGCGATGCCTCCAGTGTATAGAGAGACCGGTAGAAACTCTCCAAGAATTCCAATTTTGTATACACCGAATTTTGTTTATTCGTATTTTCTTGGATTTTGATCGGATGCAGTGCGTAAACATGAGTATAACGAGAATAATTCAAACACAATCAATCCAAATCAATCTAATCTAAATCAAACAATAAAATCAAAAACACCTACGTGTACTGCTGCCAAAAAGCATTGATCACTTTGAAAGAATCTACTAGGAACAGAGCAAACGTATGAACAATACTCCTACAAAGGCAGGTACAATCACAAGCTCCGCTAAGAGCATAATGATTAGAAGAAAGCAAAATAAATTGTGGCTGTCTTGCTTTATAGCAACCAATAGCATGCAGAAAGCCAACCTAAGTTACTGACGAACAATTTCATAAATTCCAATCTAGCCAGACTCGAACAGACCTTGATTGCTGATCTTGTCGTGATTTCAGCGAGAGACGAGACCCATATCTCCTGAATATTTTACCGCCGCTGTCATAATACTATGACATAACTGTAAAGAAATGCCTCAAAACATATTTGGTACAACCGACTTTCCGTGTTCGCCGTACGGAAAATAATTTGCCGAGAAATTCTAAGAGAGTCGGCCGCTGGACAAATGGCTGGATTATTGTAACCCTTATTTCCTCCTCGTTAAAGTCGTGTCGCCGCGATACGGGAAAATTGTACCCATTTATAACGGGCGTAGCAATAAAAAGTGACACGGCGATCTCTACTATCCTTATATGGTTCAAAGTTGACCGAAACAATGGCATTGGCCATTACCACGGCGCGAAACTTGTTAGTCGAGGTAACGACCGTATTCCCGATACATTAAAGTCCAGTATCCGTTGAGGATCACACCATGAAACTGCAGGAAAATTTTGGCGCGCTCCTAACCGACAATGTTACGCGTGCTTACGAGAAAAACAAACATTGCTCTTGCGACGGCGTTTTAGAGTTGCTTATCGAGTGTCTATGACTTGTTGAAATGCAACATGCACTCGGCAAACATGTTCGTGCGATGCCTGTGAAATATTGAATGATCGAACTATGCCAGTCGACGGACTGTGGTCAAAACGTGACCATAAAAACTGTCACAGAATATCAATGTTGCGAGCTCGTTGCTGAACGGTTTTCATCTGTACGTCACTGTCGTTTGAGACGCATTTGAAATATCGCAACGCGTTTTAACAAACTAATCGGATGGCATTGTTTACTGTGTTCTTAATAAAAGGCGTGTCTTGTATAACTGTCATTTCTCTAACGTCCCTACTCGTGGCCGGCTATGACCCGTTTTGATATGAGGAGACTATTATGCCTTCATATTCGAGATACCAGGCTCAGATGAACAGTAAAATACGGTACTCTGACAAGGTCGACATTTGATGCATTAGAACAAGACGGGAAAACCTCCTTTGTTTCTGCAAACTTAGTAACTTTGCTACAGATTTTCTTATGTTTATGCTGACTTATTTCTGGGCCACATCTTCTTTTCATCATTGTGGTGAATCAATGGATTTTTATAACATAAAGTTAAAGAAATTCTTAATAAGGTAATTCGCTGTTACTCTCAAGACGCTTAAAACATGTTAAATAAGAAAAATGTGAAATTGCTTTATACTTTATTTATTTTTTAGCAGTCAGATCATTTCTTCTTCCTTTGCTAGACGTTTTGAAATAGAAGTATTTGTTACTTACATCATGAAAAGGATTGGAAAGTTCTAAGCGTAAATACCTAAATATTTAGGGGATGCACAAATATATTTGAAAAATATTTATGAAATACATTTTGACTTCTCATAAAAATGTTTACAGTGGGCACAATCATACTCCCTAAGTGGAAGTCAGCAAAAGAGGTGCAACTTTTGAAATTGAAATTGTAAATGTTGACCATAGAGAAAAATGTTTTACTTTTAAATCATAACTTGGGTACAAATGACATGTCAATTCGTCACTGACAATCAGGCGTCTTTTGCAATTTTTCAATGCAATGGAATTAAGGCCTATACAATTTAAACCTTTCAAATGGCTGGACGAAGCCGTGATCTTCAACAAAAGGGACCAACAAGTACCCATCGAGTGGATCAAGGAAAACGCGAATACTATCGCCCTTCTCTTCACAGCTAAGGGGATAGACAAGGATGGCATTGTTGCAAAATTCTGCGAAATGTACGAGAACGTAAAGTTTATTAACTTACCCATAGAAGTGGTATACGTACCAATGGATGAAAGCGAAGCAGATATGATCGACAGTTACCGAGCTCAAGCCAATTGGTTCACTCTTAAATTTCATGATCCCCTGGTACAAGTATTGAGGTATATGTACGGGATTACATGTATTCCCAATATTTTAGTTATAAACCCTGCTTGTAAAGTCATATCCTGTACAGGTATATTAGATTTGGAGCAATATGGTAAGAATGCCATCATAACTTGGTTATCAGATAATGCAAGAAATAATACAAGTCAAAGGAAATTGGCTGAAGAAGTAGAAATGTATGGAGATAAGTGGACGTATTTGAGCGTTGGTGAGACGAATTACTCTAAAATAGAATATCAGAGGAAGTTTAGTTCTGAACAAAATTCTTAATATGAACTAATGTGGTGTTAATAGGACGTCAAGATTTTTATTTATTTTTATTGTGATACAAATATATAAAAGGTATTTGTTTTTAACGCCTATGTTCTCTACAGAAGATTATTTATTTATAGAATCTGCTAGGCTGGGTTTATATTATTACTTTACAATATTTAATTATGTTTGTTGATATTTATAATATAACCTACCGCAAATTCTCACTATCCACTTAGGGTTGACTGGCGGAGAATGCCTCATGGCATTGAGTTGACCCTTTGTAACATCTTTTATATTTAAGAGGCGAGGCAAGAAAGAATATAAAAGAATATATAAGTCTTAGTGACCAAATCAAAACTATCTGTTTCTTGTTTACATTTTGATCTCCATTAAATTTCAATTTCTTTCAGCTGCGCTATATTTTAATAGTAACAACTTTCTCCTATGTTACAACTTCTCCTATATTATTATCTTGTCATTGTAGTAAACTCTGCTTAATTTTCTTAGATGCCCGTCTACGAGTAGTCCCACGATAATGATTTCTGTTGACCTTTTTAAACCACCATTGTTTATGAAGCCCATCCTTCATCGCTTGCCAAAAGTAACTGGTTCAATAGCCTACATAAAATGCGAGCTGACATAATTGTGTAACTACAACCACTTCACGGTGAAGCGTGTTCATTAATTTACTTTATGGACTTTCTAATTACTTCTTGAAGCGATCGACTTAGGGACTTGGGTTGATGAACTTTTATTTTTACTACAAGTACTTCTAATTTTGAAACTGCGACTGCGGAAAAACTGCTCATAAAATTATCTTTGTCATTCTATCGTGTAAGTTATGCGAGCGTGGCGTCCTCGATGGTAAGCCCTTACTGCCAGCCATAGACATTTGTAATCAACACAAGACGGTCGAAGTTGTTTCTTAGATCAATACAAATCCTTGCTACCTCTGAGAACTAAGTTGGAACGCCTGGGTTTTGTTCTCTCCCTGACCAGTCACTCTTAATCAGAACAGCAACAAGAACACTGTTATAAGGTAGATAGGTGTAGCGGTTCGTCAACTCATCAGATTCGATCCGAGGTGGGTATATCGAAGCACCTTCAAAAACTTGTGAAACGCTTAGAAAAAATAATATACCAGATCTTTTTTCACACTCATCTTTTTTTACGATGATTATTTATTTATATTTTAATCAGTTACCAGGTAAATAGTTTTATACCTAAGACTTTTCAATTCAATTGTAGAATGCGTCTTCGCGCGCTTTTTTGACAATCCCACGAGAACCACAGACATTTTCTATTTTTTAATGAATGTAACGTAGCACTTATATAGAATTTTAAGTTTTAAGTTAACCTGTGCAAAATAAGGCTTTATACTTGTATAGTGCAGGTTAATAGACATCGTAACACTTGCCAGTAACACCTAGCATAGTTTAATAACCTAAATAAAAGCTGGCTACAACACAATGGTGCAACTTGCGGCATGAACTATCTAGATTCAAGTCTGAACAGGTTCGTTACTTCATCAGTAGAGCAGGGTTGTAACAATAGTCTATGAAACAGTAAGATTTTTTTATTAAAAAAATATCTTTTCTGAAAATATCCATGGAATCGATTATCGATATAATATATAGGTTGTATATTTTATTCTACGACTATTGTTATTTAACCCCCTTTTTTAAACTAACTTGTTATAATCCTATCTATTATATTCTATTCTACGTCTATTTATATTATAAAACGTTTTTTAAACTAGTAAATTACTGACATACATTATTGAAAAAATATAGGCGGAAAATACTTAAGCATCGGACTTGGGTTCATAGTGAAAATGTTTCATTGAAACTACATAAATAACTAATAAAAACCTGCCAAGTGTGTAAAAGAAATCACAATGCAAAATATTACAATTATTAAATAATCTTATTATTATCTTATCGCGCCAATATTTCTTACTTTGTCTTAACCGGTTAATTTCCCTGATTCGACACTGACAACCCTATTAAGTATCACATCGCCAATGTTGCCATTATGGTACTAAAGACAAAAAAATAAAAAGTCTATGCAAAACAGTTCTATCGCTGCGCGGCTATCTATCGGCTGATTGTCATTATCCTGACACTTTGAAGTGTTGGCGTCTAAAGATTAAACACCAGCAACTGTTATGCTGATTACACACTAGGGGGAGGTTAATACCCCTGTTAATGATATAATACTCGTATATCTCTAGTATAAAGAACACATCGCAAGAAGGACCGACTACCATTGGGGTAGGAAGTCCTGGAGCGGCGACCACGTCTCGGCAAAAGGAATATAGGCCGCTCCTGGACCAGATGGTATGACGACCTAAGGAGAGCAGCGGGAGGGTGCTGGATGCAGAAGGCGCGGAATCGGTCGGAGTGGCATCGGATTGGGAAGGCCTACGTCCAGCAGTGGACCGCAAAAGACTGATGGATGGATGGATGAATGATAAAGAACACAGCAAGAAGCTAAACTGCTACAATAAGGCAGAAATAGGTGTGGTCGTGGTGCCTCCGGAGTCGAACCGTAAAACGTTCTAGCACCTAAAAGTTTTAGTAACTCAACAAAGACGGCTAGTCTGTAAGCAGTCTATGCACGATAATTGAATGGTATGCCCTCCAGGTGAAATAACATAATAGAATGGTTACGTTACCTGTCTTAGGAATAAGAAATTTGCGATTGCCTGCCGACGGTCAGGCCTTCCAGCTGCAATAACAAAAACATCTCGTGTAATTGTAAAGAAGATTAACAAGACTCGGAAGCTCATAAAAAGTGATTGCTAAGCCGAGGTCCTGTCTACTAATTCTGTCTACAAAATACATTATAGTCTAGTCAACAAAAACGTGTTAATTAATAAAGCTCCTATTTTTTTATTTATTAACGAAAAACATCTTCTTTTTCATCTTATCTTGTTAATAACAATTGGTATCTTTTATGTGCTAATTAATCCTTAAAAAACATTTTTTAGATGTCATTCCGAATCGGATGAGCTATGTCTATATAACACGTTTTGAACTTGTGTAAAATTAGTCACACACACACACGCAGACACGCAAACACACGCACTCGGCTTAATTCTAGTGTTTTATAGTAAATATGTTAAATATATGAATATTCAAATCATTTATTTAGAGATAATCTACTTATATCATGTTATTGGAAGAGCGGGGCTATCCAACACAAGCACATAGAGCCCAGACACGAATGCACAAACAATTGTAGATGAAAACAAATAAATATTTGAAGTCAGAGTATTCGTTTTGAACGTCCCCAGCAGTGTTACCGATTTTCAAATATTTTGTCTCTATATCTAGTCAAAACCCCTAAATTCACTTGAATCAATTTAAAGACGCACAAACATTTTTTTACAAGGTCGGTCCATGTATATAATGTTAATTCCTAATAAAATATTTTTTTTTATTAGCGTATGCTAATAAAAAAATATATTTTACTAGGTAATTATTAAGGTAGTCGTAATTAAAAATTATATCCCTACTTCGGATGAGATAAACACTTCTATTTTCAAATTCGTCTACTCAACCGATGACGATACCACTTGCGGACGAGTCGCCACCCAAGCCGATCTACATTAAAGAATTTTGACGACAGCAACATTGTCAAATTTTCTCATCATCATCAAAATTTTCGTGGAAGAATCGTCTACGTCTAACCTAACCCGATCTAATTCTAAAAACATCACCATACATGTCAAATAGTCTGATAGTATCTTAACTCAAAACCAACGTTCGTTCAAATATCGTTTATTTATTAAAATAAAAGGTTCGGTTGACAGGTGAGCGCGCTAAATTATGACCGCGCAGCCATTACTGTGACAATGGCAGCCATATTGGAATGCGCGGGCGCATAAACAATAATGAATTGCGTGCCGTTGAATGCATTAACGTACGGCGGTGCTGTAGAACTGGACTTTATCTCCAGTGTTAGGTAGCCATATATTGTTCTTGGATTTTATCGCAGAAATCGTGTTAGGTTTAGACTTTTATATCATTCTGTTTGGAATCGTAAGGAAAATCGAAGTATATTGTTCATTGATTGACAAGTTCATACGAATAATCGAATCGAATCGATTAGCGGCAAATACTGATAATTATGTAATTACTGTTTAACTACCGGCTCACATTGAACGCCTCGGTTAAACGGTTCTCCTAACCACACCCTTCAGACCAGAACAGCAGCAGCAAACATTGCAGTTATGATATAGAAATAGGTCCGGCGGTGGTGCCACCGGAATCGAACCACAAACTGTTCTACGCCTTTATTTTTTTCCTATAGTATTCGAAATACCCTCTATATAAATATATCTCTCTTAATCTCTAAGGTTACGTCAGTACGTTAGGACATATTATCTCCTCATACAGTTTTGTTTGAAACCTGCCCACGTTATCGACATACCTGTTCAAGTTCCAACTAGTTACTTCTTAAGATGAATGGATAAAACCCCGCTCAACTAGATCCGCTAGATTGCCTAGACAGCCTGTCGGTATATAAGTCTCATTATTTTAATGATCACTCATTTTGATCGAGCATAACTGGTCTGTTTGCCAATCTTTTTGTTATGTTTCAACGCATTACAAATGTTTTATGTGTATTATGTTACAAAAATTCAGATTTTTTTTGTGCACATATTTGCGTGTAGGCGTAAGTAAAATGTTTATATTAATATAGAAACTAGGTAGGGCAAGAAATAGAACATTATATGTTTGCATAAAAAAGGCCAGGAGATTCGATCTCGATTGTTCGCTCGGGTTAAAAAAACGTATTTTACTGTTTCATAATATTTTATACTTATCTAATGTGATGAATCAGACTTGTCTACAGGTGTTAAAAACTTTCTTCTTTCAAGTCATGGATTATTGGTATCTCAAGATGATGTTAGATAGAGTTGAAGACAAGCCTGGCGCATCATCTCCAAAAATTTTAACAGCAATACTAATCTAAGTGGAACCTCAATAACTCGACTAACAACAAAGCTGACATAAAGGCTAACTTAACTAAATCAGAAAACTAAATTCCAGGAGCTCTTCGTCCCAATCAACACGAAGGGCGAGATGTACGAAGTGTGTCCCGAGGAGCTGTCTCCAGCAGAGTGGGAGGCGGAGGGCTCCGGCGCGCCGGTGCCTCCGGAGGTGGCGGCGAGGGCGCACCGCCTGCCGCACCTGCTCAGCCTGTGGCGGCTCCCCACTCGGGTGCGGCTGCTGGCCGGCACTGTGCCTATTGAGATGGCGCATGATGTTGGAGGTGAGTTGAAGTTGGGTTGGTGTAGGTTAAGATGTCCTGACTCAATAGTCAAATGAGAATGAATGGAGAGAAAACAGTGTGAGACAATCCATAAAGGTTATTCATAAAGACGTATTGCCGTAATTCTAAATTTCATACAGTAAATTTTCCTTACTCATTGTTACCTATTCTCATTTCAATTGTATTTATATTTCAGACGACCTCCTCCTCCGAGCTGCTGTTACCGAGCCCGTACTAGTGATGTGCAATCTCCCGGAGTACAGCTCTTTACCGTCTAGCCCAAGCAAGCAGATGGACCCTCGGCATCATCCCAAGGAGACCCTACAACTTCTCCCCTTAAATAGTATTGTGAGGGTCCGTCGCACTCAGCTCGGTTTCGAAAGCGAGAAGAGAATGTTCCTCTCTGCGCGCCTCCAGAAAGCTCTAACCTTCTGTCAACTCAACGTTGACAACTGGATCAGGCAGATCTCATACGCCAACTTGTCCGTCGTGAGCAAAGCGAAGACGGCCGAGGACCTCATGAAGGAAGACCACGAACCTGTTAAGTTTGAGAAGGAAAGAAAGTTCACACTCCAAGGCCTGAAGATCGACACGTCACGATTATTTGGTAAAAGCGAGAAGGTTCTTAAAGATATACCAGACGAGACTGAAGGCTCTATTATATTTCTTAGCAAAAATGAACTCGAGCATATGAATTACGATGTTTACAGCGACGACGAGGGAAAAGATGATAAAAGTGATGCAAAAGTAGAACAGGAACAGTTCTCGAGTGATAAAATGCAAGTTTTCAGAGAAGATTCCGGCCCGAAGAAGAGTAGATGGTTCAAAAACTTAAAACTGCTTAAAAGCACGGAAAAGTTAACTGATGAGAAAATAACAGCTATTGAGAATAACGAAAAATATAGAGATATCAAAGATCCATTCGATCCCCTCGGTGAAAAACATAGCTCCATCGAAAGATACCAAGACATGGCTAAATTAATTGAAGATCGTTTTGGTGCTTCTCGAAAGAGTGACGGTACAGCCGAAAAGAGTCATTCTTACAAGAGTCTAACCACATCTTCATCTGATATGGGGACTAGCCAATGTAGTTCTAATCATAAGAAACCGGTACTAACGAAGTCAGTGTCTGTGCAAACTGGAATGCCTGACAGTCCATACACAGAAGAAGATAGCGGGATTAATATGAAACATGGCCGGAAGAATCTGAGTGTAGATCAAATAAATTACTGCGGGTCTATGGAGAGTGACACCAGTTCTGGAAGGAAATTGAAATCACTAGACGAAAATATGCTCAAAAAGTCTTCGGCTACAAAGTCCTCTACTA
>DWNJ01000330.1:0-16124 GCA_018250275.1 Udranomia eurus | reverse complement strand
ATGAATAATGGAGAAATGATTTCAAAATTTTATGGGAACTTAATTCCATTTAGAGATTTCCATAAATAAGAAATACCTGCATCCTATATAGACATCATAAAGTAATATAAAATCATAGTAGCGAATAAATTTCCAAATATTATCCAAACACATGTTTCAATTTTATATTACAACAAAACATTTGAAAATATGTGAAATAAGAATTTTGTCAATTCAATGCTCATCCTAATTTTGACATCGACATATGCTAAATATTTTCATTTTAAACTGTGTTTTCAGACATAAAAAACAATAAGTTTATCATTTTGGTAGGTGATATTATGAACTTTTAATAGGCAGTTATTTGCCAGTAGTTGAAGTAAGTACTAAAATTTAGATGAGCATAAATTGAAAATTTTACTAATATATTAATTAAGTGTATTAATTTAGTGTTTTGCACTTTTGAATGAAGGAGCGATTCAGAGCACAGAAACAGTTGGAAACTAAGTGTTTCAATTAGAACGCTCAGTATAGTAAAACATGACTTTGAAAGTCGGATTGGTTGTTGACCAATTTTTGCAAAATGTATGAGGAAATCAAGTGATTGCATAGTAAAATAAAATTGTTGAATATGTCAAGCAATTAAGAATAAAAAAAGAAAAAAAAGAGTAATGTAATATCTTCATTTTTTTACCCATTATTTGATATCATAAATTATTAAGTAAATAAATAGGGTTATTAAATAATACAGTTAAGGAACTATCACAACAGCTTCCTTTTATGTCCAAAAGGACATCTGTACTCTGAACGCGGGTAATTTTGTATAATGTGGTATTTGTATGTACATGTAAAACCATGTGTAGATTTCTTTTAATTTAGTAACACTACACTAAAACTGGCCGTCATATAAGTATCTGCCATGTTCTCCTAAATATAACTAGGTAATATAATATTCTTAACTAAATTCATATTTACAAATAATACAGTTCATTATTCTTTATATAGAAATTAAAATATATTTCTATCATTCTTCGATCCACATAACGCAAAATAATTTAACAGAGTTCATTTTTGCACTCACATTTACAATATAGTTTTGTAACTTATATGTTACCATTTATTTGTTGGTTTTAAACAACTCATTTAGAATATATCACCCAATAAGCGAGTAGCGCTTTACTCACGAGTCCTATTATATCTTACCATTTAAAAATGCAGAATATGTGAAAATGTCAAGGAATATTTTACAATTGACGGCAATTGAACATTATAGTTCGCTCGCATCGATTAGGAACTATAAGATTCACAATGCCTCTCAACGGGCAGCCGCACCGCGCCTATCCTATATTTACACGCGGCGTGCCTCCCACCTACAGTATCAAAACAACTAGCACAAAAAAATATTCCGCATTATTTACATTTGATGAATTACTCACAAATATGGACACAAATCAAGAAAATTTGAATAGATATTAGAGTAATTGAATAAGAGTTGAAATATTAATTTAAATTTGTGTTACAGTTTATGCTAGAGTTTAGAATATAAGGAGTTCAGTAGCGCCACCATGGTCGTGGCATTGCGAGGAACTATACATGCACAACAGCGCAGTGTCTATGGCCGGCGCGGCGCACGCCTCGCCTAAATACTTTTACCTAATACAATAACGTACGTGCTAAATATTCTCCAACGCCATTTGTTTCAACAATCGACGCCTGTAGATGTGATCACCTTGAATGTTGCAGATGAATCTGATACAATTTATCAGCTCGGTCCTTGCTAAGATGCAGAGATTCGTTATGAATTCAATACTGCAACCTTCAACGTTTTCACCTATGGAGAAGGAACTAAAATCTAGTATCACAATATCGGGTCTTGTCGACTCGATTAAGAGCTGAATCTATCACGTCATACTAGGTGTTAGAGCTGACGAACGACGACATCAGATCCGTACTTCCTTTTTGTGCTCAAGATTACTCTCACATTTAACTTGAATCGTCTTGGACGAAATTGTTAATACAATGCAAGAAATTTTTGGGAAGTTGTTAGTATTAGTCGTCAATTCTAGGCTTGAACCCTAGTAGTCAACGGGGCGTTCACTCGAACAGTGCTAGAAGATCATCGGACGACGGTGCGCGAAGAGGGTGTGAGCCCGCTGAAGATGAAGACGATGGCGGTGTCGCTAATAATTCTCCTAGAGCAGGCGCATCCAAGTACGATAGCAGCTCCATTGGGTCTACATTGGTTTCTGGCAGCAACTGTAAACATTAATGAAACGGTAAGAACATTTTCTATTAAGTGTGAAAAAATTGTAATGTCTTGTATTACAAACTCATTCAGGAAAGCAGCAGTTAATAATATGAATGTAAGTGGTAAATTGAACTTACGTTTAAGTTATCTGTTCCTTCGCCATCTATAACAGCCGCTGGGTCGAAGTTTAGATCAGGTGGTATGTCTACGTCGGTTAAGGAATGGTGGCCGACGGAAGGCGGACCCGGAGTATGACTGGAACCAGGTGTAGCGCCTCCGCCGCCGGGTGTGTGCGCCGAGCCAGGCGTGTGCGGCGTATGCGGTGTGTGTGGCATCTGTAAGTTAAGCGATTTCTTTTTAGCACCAAAACTGACTACACTTGATTCTTGAACAACGAATTCTGCTCCATTAGGTACGCCTATGTGATGAAATTATACTCACTTGCTCATTTAAACTTTTCTCCATAGCATTGAGAGGATCCAAAGAATTAACACTGTCACTCAGGTGCGACAAAGGACCGTTTCCAGCGTATTCATTGCTGCCAGGGCCATTGCTCATACCGAAATCGTAATTCTGGTTGTTGGATCCTGAGTTTCTATTCTGACTCCCTTGGTTGTATGAAGAGATCATTGAACCGCTGGCAATTGTATTCATATCGGGAGGCAGGTAAGGAGACAATGCTTGATTCATGTCCCAATTGTTCATGGTAGGCATATTCATAGAACCAGGGGATACCGCTTTGCCTCTCTTTCCAATACTGTTATCATTACTGTCGTCTTCTTGCTGTGGATGTTTTATTAATCCATTAGTAACAGGGTAAAGGCGAAGTTTAAAGGTGGTGGAAATATTTTTTTTATGAATTACGTACCTTAATGCCGGGATTAGTAGGGCTCTTAGCAGCCTTCCAGTTAGCTCCATTGTCGATGGTCACTTCATCGACATCAGAATTTGTCATAGTGTTAAGAATACCCCACATATATTGGTCAACTTCTAAACCTTCCAATTGTGCTGGTTTGCTGCAAGAAGGTAAAATAAAATTATTCATGATATTTAATAAAAGATTTTTCTTATATAGACATGTAAATGGTTGTATTATTTGAAAATTGTATTGACGGATCTATACATACTTGCATACTGGACATCGCCATGACCCTCGTTCACAGTTAAGCTGTAAGTATGATTCTAAGTCGAAACATTGTATGTGTTTGCATTCATGTCCACGCGCGGGTAATGTTATCTTCTTAAATGTTATGGGACATTTTAGTGAAACTTTAAGGGCTGTTTGTTCCACACTGTCCCTGTCATTAGAGGTGTTCGTGCCGTTGTTGTTTGCAGTTGTCTGGCTAAAATTCATCTTGATCTTGGCGATGCAGTGATCAGCGGTAAGTAATCGCTTCCTTAGTAGGCCTTGTAACACACTTCGGACGCTCGGCCTGTGCACTAATTGTAGGACAAATAGATGGGACTGAAAAGGAAAATAAGTCTTGTTAGGTAATGTTCATTGTTTTAAGGGTGCTAATGGAGGCAACTTCCATTCTGCAATAAAATTTTCCTTATGATGTTTTACAATGAAGGTAACTTACGCAACAACAAGCAGACACGGTGATTTGTATCGTGTTTCTGCCCGCTTGACACACATCTTTCAGGTACAATGGTTTGTGGGATGTTTTATTTTCACCTCTATCTATGATTAATGGTGTTGCATTGACTGACACTTGGACACTCGCAGGCCAATTGGTGTTCATTTGGCGATCCTCGTGATGGAAGCATTTTAGTTGTAACTCAAGATCCGATCTAGAAAAAATAAATAAATGTGTAATAAGTTTAATCCTCATAATATAGCAATGGCATTAACATTATTATTGTTTGATTTTGCATGTATAAAGCAATTACCTCCATATTAATGTAGAATGGACTGTAGGTTTCAATTGGAATACATGATTGCTAACTGCTAAATTGTGTTCTAATCTAAACGGTGGTAGAATTATACCATCTCTTACAGGGAATGTTAACCGGAGCTCATCATCTGGAAAATAAAATAGGGTAAATTACAAATATGAACATTAATTGTGTGCATGGAATGGAAGTTTATAATATAATTATTACAGTTTCACTTACTTTGTATTCCCATTGGGGGTTTGAGCTCATTAAAATGAGGTTTAACGTCTGCATTAGGACTTATGTACGGAGGCATGCTGCTGGCTGGGGTTAAAGGTGGCGTTGGATTCCCAGGCACTGGACTGTGTTGATAGCTCATGCTAGTCCTCATTGCAACTTCTTGTGCGAATTGCCCACTGTACTGGCCTGCATATTGTCCGTTACCGGCTTGGTGTTGTGGAAATTGGGTTGGAACCCCACCGTTGAAGTACTGTCCTTGATTGGAATAAGGCGGTGTCGTTTGTCGCATGTTGCCTCTCATCGTTGCACCGAAATTTCCAGACGGACCTAAAGGCTGCTGAGGTGGATATTGACCTTGGAAACCCGGTCGTCCACCGTAACCAGCAGGATATTGTCCGGGCCCGAAACTCGGTTGACCACCCATATATTGAGCTTTTCGCGTACCCATGAGCATTGTACCTGAGGGGTACGGCGTATGTCGCCTTTGGTATCCAGGACCCATTTTCGCAGAACTTGCCATCTGTCCAGGGCCCATTTGGGAGGACATCATATTGGCATGCATTCCCATGTTGGCCATCTGCGCCATAGGGTTCATACCATTCATTCCAGCATTACCCATTTGACCCATACTAGTCATACCATTCATGCCGCCATTGCCGCCCATTCCCATGCCTGCCATGGCGGGATTATGACTGCGCTGCTGACCGTAGCCATTCATCGCGCTATATTGGGGGTTTCCCATCGTCATATTGTTCTGCATCTGCAAATTAATACAATAAATCAGTTTGTATAACAAAAAGGAAGACCTTTTATGGTGACAGAATGCTATGGATATCTAAAATGGATTGCTGGGTGAGTTTACTAATTTCTACGTACGTACATAGAAATACGTACCTGCGAAAATGGCTGCGAGTCCTGCATCGCGGCCGTAGTGGCCGCGGCGACCATGGCGGCGGTGGCGCCGAACTGCGCGTTCTCGCCCCCGCCGCTCATCGCGCCCGTACCGCCGGCGCACCCATAGCCGCTGAAGCAATAATAAGGGAAACATTGAATTTGAAGACAATTTACTTAGCGAAACCCTATATCGACTACTTCGGTACATTCGCTTCTTACGTGACTTGACGCGAATTTGTTTTCCGTTTTAGGTTGTGGATGTGGTAAGATGTAAATTTGAAGTTTTAATTTTATCTGTGCGAATGCATAGCTATCAACTTCAAGAAAGATTGCACTTCTATTGGAACATGTGTACATCAGTATAATTTAACTTATTATTTCAACCCGGTGATATATTTCTACAGGTACCTGTAAGATTTCTTTTGATTTGATCGATTCCATCATTCGAGTCACGGATTGCAATAAAACAAAAAGTCGTTGCTGCAAAATCTTCAGTTTAATTTAAAAGTTATAATTCACAGTTTCATCACATTTATATTGAAATACGAAAACAGTCAATCCTATTTCATTCACGATATGAGTAGTTTCTATTCTATTGCAAGTGGCCTTGCGGAGTCGAACATTTTACATTCCACACGTTAACGCTTCGATTATTAATAAACATAGCCTCAATATTCAACCCAAATTTTATTGACGCAAGATCTTTTTTAATACACGCCGAGATTTTATTATTTTACGAACAATGAGAAAAAAAAATCAATATGAACGTATAGTGACGCGTTGTTACCCCTGTGTTTCTCTCGGGATGTGTTTGATTTTTTGTATGGCGCCGGAGTGGGAGACCGCTTCATGTGAACTGCTTTTGGGGCGAATTCCCGAGCCTTCCCGGAGCCCTTCCTAATAATTCCCGTTCGACAAATGCCCGACAAACACTCGCACGGACTACCTATTGTTGCTTTTACCCTGTAGTTGTGAACCATATTGGTGTGTAAAGTTTTATGTACTATAATTATGACTATAATATGTATGCATCTGATTTGCAATCGGAGGGAAATTTGTGCCGTTGCGTACAAATAAAATAATTCGTTTTTATGAATCGAGCTTTACTGAAACTTGTATTCATAATACGACTTATTAACTTTATATAACTACGTAATCCTTCGAAATTGCCGTTTTAAATCGAAAAGCGAATCAGAATAATAAATTGAGTTGGTAACGACCGATTATTTGTTACTTTCTTAGCACCACTTAAGTATTCTCATAAATAGCTTAACAGATACTTAGTAGCGTCGACAACCAATAAACACGCGAGTCAACAACGCTCAACTCGTCTATTCATCGAGGCTGCAGATGATTTACAAGGGTCCTTCCTTAGGTAAACTTGGTCCGACCTGCGTCTTTTTATAGTTTTGTCTGAGCTTTTTTCTTTTTGCCGCCCGAAATGTGTAGCCGACAAAAAAAATGTGTTCTGTATCCTGGCGCACTTTTTGTAAAAGTGGTACCACATCCGAATAATCACTTACGTTCCGTTCAAAATATTTGGGATCTTGAATGCATGCGGTCGACTCCGGCATTTCTTTTGAGATAATTCTTGGAATATGCCTTTTTATGTTAGGTACCCTTACCGTTTGGTTAAGTCGTGTGCAGCTTGAGACGGAATGTCTACACTTATTCCAATGTAAATCATTTTATAATATTAACCAACCAGCCTTACGAAAAGAGAAAACGAACGTGGAGAACTTGTATTATGTGAACTTAAATTTTCAATCTAAACGGTAACGTTACGTAGACAGTATTCGAGGCTTTCCAGAGAACTCATTGCAGCAGCATAATAATGATGGTATTAACAATACTAAGATTTGTAGTTGGATAAGTAAATATGAATGAGCATGTCGCTATTTTGAGAAACTGGAAGGTGTTTGGCATACTATTGAGAGATGTGCGAGTTACGCGTAGGTATTTTGATACATAGGCTGCAGTTAATTTTAGATTGTTGCGCAGGCGTGTTGAATTCTTAGCTAATTGGCAGTGACGGTAATCACGTGCTGAATAAATTTCTTTCACCGAGACTAGTTTAAAATCTTGCGTTGTGGTCCTTTTTACTGGTCTTGCAAACCAGGTATGTCGATCCCTTCCCGAATAAGTTTCAAAGGCCTGCCGAAACAAATTGATCTTGATCGATCTTCATTGCCCAATTATGAGTAACAGGAATTAAAAACATTTCTCGTCTTTACTTAGCCGGTGTTTTTGTTTTTAAATAGTTTGGCTTGTATTGGTGCCAAGCTTTTAAGATTTGAACGTAGTGCATTAAAAAAAGTTTGCATCCTTCACTTGTAAGTTAATCTATATGTTTATGCGTTAATTGTTAACAGTGGTTTAAGTGTTAAATTGAACATTAATTGTGAGCTTCGTATAGATTGCTATCGTGTAGCGTGAAGCCATGGCGTGTTCCGCCCTTGTTTCGACGACAGTTGGTCACCCCCATTTAAATGCCACTTCACATTGTGGCTTGTGCGCACATTGCTATGGCACACAATGGCATTAACGTTTTCGTATGCGATCGATGGTCATGTTATTAGTGGCATGTTGGTCAATTGGTACCGCTATAGCTATCCTAATTAATTTTTTTTCAATTGTTTCGTTTTAATTCTTGATTTGTTGTTAAATCTTTGATTTTCTGTTTTCTGTGGATGGTATCATTTATATTATGTATTTAGAAATTTTGGAACATTTATTATTCACAGCTGTCGACATTTTAAACACCGGCTAAAAATAAATAAATATCTTGCGTTCGTCAATATTGTCGTTCTAGGTTTAGAATGAATCATGCTTGAAGGAGCGAATTCCGGGGGTTACAAATGGAGGCGAGCTGGGGTGAGTGTAACAATGAACGGGAAGGGTCGCGCGGCGTAGGGTAAGTGGGCCCGTTCGCGTCAATATGGGGCTTTATTACGACGCTCCTGATAATAATTTGTTTCCCTGATCATGATATCGACCAGGACGCGGTCGTTTTGAAACTAATCCCGATTTATTGTTTAACTTTTTGATTACACGTGGAGATGATTATATTTATCTGTGACTACGTTTTGTTTATGTTTAACAATTATTTTACTTAATAGGCTTTAAGTTTTTTTCTTCTCACTCTTTAATTTATCAGTAAAATTTGTATAGATACATTTTAATCTTAAAACTAACATTAGCCTAAATTTAATATAGTTTTACTTTTTAGTATACTAAAATGTGTATGGTTTAAAATACAGAGTGATATTTTTTCGTAGAAATACGTAATCCTCTATTGAGCACGTGGTGTAATGTATGTTGTGTCGGTGCATCCGCCCCCGACAGCTTCGCCCGTGTAACTGACGTTTTTTCCCACGGCGCGTTACTCACTGATACAAATCTTTTATTATTACTTGCATTCTTTTCTTGTGAGTACATGCGAATGATTTATTTGTGTCTAAATAAATATTTATTACACATTAAACAAAAATATAATTAAGCAACGAAATGTCTACGTGTGACTTTTTTACTTAACAGTGGTTCCTGCCTTCAATATTAAGTAGACTTCCTGTGCTCTGTTCACACAATCGTTGCCAGTCCCCAGTTTTATTATTATTTACTTATTGGTTTTGTGTAGAGGCTTGCAGCCATCAACAATATGTCGCTTGTAAAGGCGACTACAAAACAAAGCCGTTGAGCGCCTCGACTTAGCACCTGCTCGATTTTACAACGTATAATTCACAATTAATTATTATTCATAATATCAACAACGAATGATATTTAATAGAGTTATAATTTCAAATTTGAATTCGATTTAGGTGAAAATTCGTTATTTAAGGAATTAATTAATGTTAAAAGGTTTAATGAGCATCGTAACTATACGTACTGGATTCGTTGAGTGTGTTAATGTTTTGTTTGTTTGTGTTTATTGTAAGCGCTAAAGTGCAGTCACCGCTTGCATTCCCATCGCGCGCTTGTGCGAGTGCGCGGGTTGGTGGTGTGCGTGTGGCGCGGTTGTGTGAGTGCGATGGGTCGCGCCTGTGTGCGTTAGGCGCCGAAAGCGCTTGTGCGTGTGAATGGAAGAACACATTTCATTTCTTTCATTATAATTGCACCGATGCGCGCTGCGCGCTTCGTTTGTTAGTTGTGTACGTTTAACTAACCCTTCGATGATGTGGGGATAACGTAGCATTAAGTAAATAAAGGTTAGAGGTCAGGCTTTCTTGTTGGTATAGCGCTTAATTATTTTTGTTTCGATTTATTTTTTGTTTACTGAAAATTGAGATATGCAAGTTGCACGCAGCTGCTGAATTTTGTGTTTAAGGCATACTTTTTATTTTATAGCTTGTTAACTGCGATAACGTAAGAAAATAACAGGTAAGCGAGTCGCGTTTCAGCGTTTGTTGAAATGTAAACAAACTTGTTCCGGATAAGATAAAACAGTAGTTTATTAGCATGCGTATGAATTTTTGTTTGTAACAAGAGCGTAAATTATTTATTGTCCACAATTGTGTGATATTCTAATTAATATTCTCGCAAAGCAACCTGCTGCAGCAAACTAAAATATTTTTTTACTTGATGTTGACAAATAATTTTTACTCATAGGTGGGTAATATTCATTTGGTATATACGGATTTTTATAATTCCAAAAAAAAGGTAAATTTTTCTGAGCATTTACTGCACTTGGATTCTCACAATATCTTTTATTATCAATAATATAATATGGACTTTACTCACCTAGGCGCGTTGACTCGGTACCCTATGGTCCCTTGCAGAGGGTTGTGCTTTCCGGGTTGAGGAGCGTGCGCTCCTGAGTAGGCTAGAGCCCCTGCGTACCCGTTGCCACCAGGGTTCGCCGTCCTGTCGCTTCGCACCACCCCCTGAAACCATTCACTTCGTTGTATCCTTTTATCCTTACACGGCGATCCTTCTATCAGTTCTACCACCCAAAAAAAATTGGGCACGTAAATAAGCCAAAAACTCCAATTTTCTTCGATGTACGCGTGTCAGTCTCGAGCGACCGTGCTAGATTTTCTCTTATCTACTTTTTTCTGAGGCGTTAGGCACTGAACGTCAACAGCCCACGAGACGTTCGCCGTTGTAATAATGGTTAACAAAAATTATGATTTTTCTGCATGTAAAGATTGGTAAAAAATATTTTATTTCATTATTATTTCACACTGCTTTTGTGGTTAGATTATTTAAAGATTTAAAGTTGGCTACATATATTTACAGTTTAAATGTACGTATTAAATATATTTTTGTATTTGTTTTTTACTTTTCGTTAAAAGTTTTCATAAGCGATGAACGTTTCGTGCGAACGCTCGCAGCCTCGATCAGCTGAGACAAATTCCAGCGGAGTTTACGTTACGCTATTATGTTTGTGAAATAGTTTTTTCCGTATTTGTTTTCTATATATTATTTTGAATTTTATTTTATCTATATCTCGAATTTTTTTCACAACTTTGTTATTCAAATAAAATTAAAAAACTTTAAGAACGTCAACACACCTTTAAAGTTTAACTTAATTCACAGATTTTTCATTGGCACGTTTAATCGTTTTTATTGATTCACTCGTGTAATATTTTCCACAAAATCCAAGTATCGTCACTTTGCAATCCTTTTTTGGTGGGTCACTGCACTGTTTATATCCTTCAAAAAATTACTAATGTCACTTTTTCACAGTTCAACATAAACCTCTCAATCCAAGGTGAGGTCCGCACCTTCCACTTTGCTCCAATGTTTGATAATAAATTTATTATCGTTCACTCACGAGTCCGAGTTTAATTTCACCGAAACATCATAGACGTGTTGCACGAGTGCCGACGTCGACGTCACTGACATCAGGCAACCACACGTTCGACCGTCAAAGGTAACACTGGCTGGCGAGCCGGCGACGGTGAGTGAGAGGTTGCGCCGCGGGGCGCTCCCACCCCGCGCGATGTTGCCAGCTCGCCGCGATAAAGTGGCGCACCCCCGCGTCCCCCGCCGTACGTCGTCGTCTCGGCACTCGATGCTCGGCCGCGCTCGGCCGCCATCGTCGTCGGATCGGCCCTGCCCCGCCCCGCACACTCGACGTTTCACGTAACGGTCCTCAATCGAGCGCGATACTGCGAGCGCGATAGCCGCAGTACTGTCGCCAAATATCCTTCGATTTTCTGTTAATGATCATAGCGGAGCGTTTCGTCTATGAGTTATACTCGAATACAGTATGTACGTCTTTACGTAACTTCACGGTTGACCCTTCATTCGCTGACTCGTTCGCGTGCACCGCACGGTGTGCGAATTAAATATTTAGTTACTTCTCAGGTAGAAACGATATCGTATCAGAATTTTTTGCGCGGTGTGAAGCGCGGGCGGCGGCCGTGGTCGGCATTCGGCAAGCGTTTGTCTGCGTTGGGGCATAATAATTAACAGCGATAAACAATGGGCATGTCGTCCTCTGGTCGCTACCTGCGCATGACGATAGAGGACAAGTGACTCGTCCTGTGTCGTCCTTGCCTCGGCGTTACCGCCACACATTTCGCACGTCTTTGATTTATTTATGTTTTCGATGATATTTCGATGAGCACTTTAAATAAGCACTGCTGTACTATGTTTTAGCTGTACTATGTTTTAACTCGTTTAGTCACAACAATGCAAGAATGGACACAGATCTACGTGACTACTTGTCCATGTACCATCTGTTATTACATTTTTAAATCCTTACATATATAAATTTAGACTTTTTACCTATATACAGTTTATTTATCAGAGTGAGAAAAACTGCGCATTACCTACAGTTTAAATCAACAGCGTCAGGCGTATTTCAAAGTCATAGGTATCATTTTGATAATTTCGAGGACATACCTACCAATTCATTCTGTAGGTACAAACAGCGTACTATCATATCCTTATTATATGAATATGTTTATACATCTATATCAATCGAATTTCAGATAGGGTTTGTTGTGAATACTCACGAATAATAACGCCATATATATTATACGAGTACATATGTTACGATTTACGCCATGGCTCTTTATGTAATGCATTCAAAATATTTACTACTTATTAGTGAGCCCTTATGACGAATACTTCTGTGTTGATATATGTATATACGATTGTCGAACTATACATAAAGTTAGCTTCATAGATATGAAATTTATATGATAATAAACAAATAATAATAAATGTAATCAACATAATATTACATCTATGAAACAATCTGGAATGGTGAAATTTATCACTAGTCACAATTCAACTCGTGACCTCTCGGCCAATGTCTATATTTAGGTCGGATGGAGTAACGAAGTCAGAAACAAACCTAATCTGGTAATTACTATGCAACTACTAGGGTTGAGACGAATGGCTGTAGGATATTTAATGGAGATGGGGAAATAGCTCTAGCTGGAATCGTTTTTAGAAATTATGAGTGTTTTTCATTGAAATATTAACAAAAATAACGTTTATTCTTTTGGCTGGCCTTACTTTGCCTAAGCCCAAAGTTTGGCTTGCCAACCCTGGCTTCGTTTAGGAATTTTATCTGATAAGTAGGCCTAACAGATATGTAATGTCTAATGTGATGTGTTGTGTGGATGGGCGTTGATGACGTTTATTATTGAAGCGCATATAGCCCTGCGGCTTGTTTAGATTGCAGTCGGTCTTCGATCTATCAAGTTAAGCAACGTGGGTAGCAGTCTGGTAGCAAAGGATTTGATCGCTAGGAGCAGTCGGTCCTGATCTTTGTCAGGGTTTATACTACGAATTTTAAACATTCAATAAACTTGTTGGCTGCTTTCCATTACTTTTCCCAACACGCATTTGAGCAGTGTAACGTAGATTCCAGGTCTGCCGAAAGTTATTTCGCAAAATTGCAGTTACATCAGTCATTAAAAAATTCGCAGCCCAATGAAATAAACTTTAATTCACGTATATGCGTCCTGTGTTGTTTAAAATCTAAACAGCGGCGAGGTTTCCTTTTTTTTAGTTTGAAAGGCACTCGATGATACGCGCTCGGCAATACTAGGGATGTTCTAATACCGCCAAAGTATCGATTACCTACTCATTTAACTAGTACTGAATTCATTTTTCGATACTACTGATATGAACATGAAGAGTACTCATATAAAAAAGTAAAAGTAAAAGAACTTGGGCGACTTTTTTTCTGTTTTCGCCGTCGAAAAATGAGATAAGATCAAAAATTATAAAGTAATATTCGTTATGTTGGATTCGATTCGATTCCTACTACTTTTGTTTCGATACTACTTGGTTTCGCTAGATTTGATTCTATGGTATCGAAACAGAAGTATCCAGTACGTACTCGTATTTACTTACGTGACGACCCTAGGCAATACGGAACGCTTGTGTCGCAGGTCGGGTGCTTCATATTCGCGGTAGTCAAATGTCTGTTTCATTCTGGTTGCATGCGATACGGTCAAACTGAAGAAAACCGATAGTGTATGTAACTGACACGCTACATTTTCGTCAGGCAGCGGTGGCGCAGTGACGGGAAAGTCGGGAAAGCGGCCGCGCACGCGCAACCGCCTCGTCCGCGTTCCAAAGCACCTCCCGCCGATTACACTGTCCTGTCGGCGATTCGCAAATTTTAGAAAATAATATACGAATATCTAACTGGACCATTGGATACTGTTAATCAAAAACTGTTCTGTTGGTGGCATCACAAATTTTAGATCATGATCATATATGAGTAGCAAACAGGACCACTGGACAATGATATATAAAAATCTGTACTATTGGCGATTCGCAAATTGTACGACATAATCAAATATGAATAGTAAACAGGCGTCCAAAGGACCATTGGGCAGTACTCAATGCTTATTTTAATGTAATCACAGCATATACCAATGTATGACAAAAATTATTCAGCTTAAAAAGATTATGAAGAATAATTATAATAATAAGCCAAGTTCTATCTATTTCTATCTAAGTTCTATCTAGTATGGTTCTGCTTAACTTATTTATTTATCGTGACAATTATGAAAATATATTAAACTACTAGCATGCCAATACATACTAATAATTCTGTAAACCCCTCCAGTTAAGCTTAAAGGATTGTGTTAGGAGTGGGTTCACGTCAATAGTGCAATGCAGTGCAGCAAGGATCGAATCCACGGTTTCTTGATCGTAAGACCGACACACTGGGCTATTGCCGCTTTAACTATGATATGACCGAAATTAATTGTTTTGACACATTTCACTGACACTAATTGCAGACATGTCGCATTTTCCAAGGTCACAATCTGTTCAAATAACGACAGTTTCGCTTTTTAAATATTTATTACAACAGTAGCTATGAAAACGTGTTTCGTTCAACTCCTTCCTGCTATGCTGAAAATCTTATCTCTACAGATAATGCGTGACGCTAAATAGTACCTGATAATAAATTATCCTCATAAAAGCACGTAGCGCAATTGAGTTGATATCTATATTAAGTAGATACTCATATAATAACAATACGAGTTGAAAATCTACGTGATAAATTATTTTTAACGGAGTAAAGACTAGATCGAGTTACATACTCGTATATAAATTGAGTGTGAATTTATGTTTGCTCAATAAACTCTCTCGTATCTCGTGGTTCACTTTTCTTCGTTATTTTCTTCATTCGTCATGGCGTGGATGTCGTTGGTTGGAAAAATATTAAACATGCATTGCAGAAGATGACCACTTCCTGTTTTTTAGAGAAAGAGGAGTAACTGACATGGGTTTAAGGTCATACGGATGTTCTAGTTTGTTCAGTGGTTCCTTTAGAGGTTAACAATAGCTGATCATCAAAGCGTTGAAAACAGAGAATCTGAAGTTAGTTTTTTCTCGTTGACACCGGTTATAAATCACGGTTGCCGTGTTTATTTTACGATCGGGCTATAATCGTCAACTCGGCGGTTTTGCAACGTGGCCGCGACGCCCGCCCGGCCCGATGCGCAGGAGTCGTAAAAAGCAGATATAGTCGAGCATGCATTAGCTATTTCTGTAGCGTTCTTCCATTCTAGCCGAGTTAGGGGTGTAAAGCTTCATTACCGTCTGAAGGAAAGATTACTGCTTTATTTAAGAAGCAATACCACAGTATTATCTTTATACGATTAGTATTTAAGCTATGTACGAATTTTATCTCTTTGTTGTTGTTTAGCATGCATTTGCATACTACCTCATTAACACAATATTCGTTTAGTGTGATTAAAAATGTCATAAAATTTACGCATTCTGGCCATTTTAAGGGAAGTTCAACTGCCTGTTTGCCGTGGCGTCATTTTAGTGAGTAGTTCATAGGCTGCTCTTAAAAAAATTTAGAAACAATTAATGATCTGGTGTTTGAACTAATGAATTTTGGTCAAATGGAATCATTTAGCTTCCTGCTACTTAGTCGTGTCGGGTCTAAATATTCGGCCCGGGGCACGATATGTAGTATCCTTATACATATATATACATATCAGTAACTGAAGCATATAGAAAATGAGGCTTGCAATCTGATATACTCAAATGGCATAGGGTCAATAGAGCTAAAGGATGCTGAAAGAAAACAAAATACTATAACATTACGCCGTGAATATCTTATGTATGGCATATATTCGATCATATTTGCATGGCTTGTACAAGCTGTGAATGGATTGCGAAATTCGTCTTTAATATCCCGTACCTACAACTTTTTATCACGTTCTTGTCATAGTTGATAAGAATTGCCCTCATAAATCTATCTTTGGTTAGGAATGTCGAATTTATGCGATTTTCTATAAAGGCAATCGTTCGACCGGCATTACTGAAGACGTGGGTAGGTACTTCATGTATCTACACACATAATTGACATGTAGGTATGTGACACCTTGCCTACACCTTACCTCAATATTTATTGAGCATCAGCTGTCAGTTTGGGAGATAGCGCTAAATT
>DWNJ01000329.1:0-16141 GCA_018250275.1 Udranomia eurus | reverse complement strand
GACATTGTATGCTACAGTAAAATTGAAAACCCTTCAATTGTGAATCCGTTAAAGTCCCAAAATATAAACGAAGAACACCTTAAAATAGAAATAGAATAATAGTACCAAGTAATAAAGCTAGTGTCAAGAATAAACTCCACATCATGGGATTGGAAACCTTTTAACTTTAATTGCTCATAAGCTTCCTTAGATACGAACCCACGAGTGGCGCTTACCTCCTTTTGTTTACATTCGGTGCTCTGTTAGCAAAATGTTTATCTTTCTGGATGCTATCCGTTTTTTTCATTTTCTTTGTTAACGTTCCGCTTTCATTATCCGATTGTAAATCTGTCTCAGTTCGATCTACGAACTGTTAGTCATGTGTTGTCAAAACTGCACGCTTTTCTACGTGAATTCCGATTGTAATTGCTAGTAATTTGGCTTTGACTACAGTGTAAACAATAGTAGGTGTGTTTATACTCACTGAATTTTTAGCATTACTCCGACCTAAGAATATATTGTTGATAAGTGGTCGAGACAGTTGATTCATGGAGTATATAATATCCGCCGCTACTCGAGTTCAAGATCAAGTACATCGTTCAGTGCCCAAAATGATTTGTAATAGGATCTGAAAGTTTTATCATTTTTTGGTAAGAAAAAGTTTTTATAGGAATGTTGCGTTGTCTTCATGATAACGTAATGACGATTTCCTAAAATCAATGCTGCAAAAGCAACATTAATAATAGAATACTTTACTTTTTACTTTTCATCAAACATGTCAACTTTAACAGCACTTGAGTTAATTTTCTTCTTGAAATAATAAACGTTACCCTTACAGGGTATTATGAATAGGTCAAAGTGACAGCATTATTGAGCCACTGGTCTATAATTTCCTAAACATTGATTCTTCTTATATGTTGAGTTATGCTTAGAGCTCAGATGAAAGTAAAGGAGTCATGTTTCAGATATTTGCAGAGCTACTGAGATAGCAAATAAAAATTCGGGGACAAATCTACATGCTTATCTACCAACTAAGAGAACACTAGCAGATTGCCTCTTAAGAAAGCATAAATGTTTTCCTGTGGGAGTATATCAATTACTGAGGATTAAATTGTCATAATGTTCATCATGTTCAGTGAAAATAATTCGCCTAATTAAATTGATTGATTAATATGAAATTGGTAATTGTACTACTTGAGTTATTAAATAGAATGAATATGTTGGTCAAACAGTACCAGGACCTCTGTATGTGGAGTACTACAAGGCCGCAAACTATGGCCACCGGATTAAGAGGGTTATAGATAGAGGACAACTGCCTATCCACTGTGTCTTAGCTGCTGTATTTGTTTTAATAAATGTAAACTTATGATTAATTTCATGAGTATTTTTAATTAAGTTGGTCATCGAATTCAGACAGAAGCCATGTACTATTTGATATAGTTTGGTCAGAAACGTCCATAAGTGTAACCGTTCATTAAAAATTAAATAGTCGAGTATCCACTAATTATCATAGGTGCAGTAACCAACTCGTCCTCAGAAGTCACACCGCGTCTTATTAAAAAGCTTTTATTTCATAATGGCGGTGTTGGCAGCCGTTACGGGCCGGCAGTTCTCCATTATGCCCGCTCCGCTCTGCCGGGTTTACTGTCCTATTAGAAATATTAACGTACTCTGCATTATAATATTTTACTTGCACGACCCGAGTTCACTGTTTTAAGACATTCCCTTTGGTCTTGCAACAACTTCTTTTACGACTCATAATTTCTCTTTTGGATTTATTATTTTTATTTGAATCAGTCAAAAGCATTTGATACCGTAGTTTATGAAGAGTATGTAATTAAAATAAAGTCAATGTGAGCATTACATTGTGAAAAATAAATTAACTCCATACTTAATGAGTACTACTACTGTGCGTGGGTCTCTCCCCACAACTAGATAAAGTCACTAATACCCTTTACTTTTAACGAAAAGTTCACGTTTTACAGACAAGATAAAATGTGCTTCTAATCTTACAAGACTTTGAAAAGTAAACCGATTCAAGAGAACCATTATGTGAAGCTCATCACTAACGGTCAACTGTCTTCCACCCGTTGGTTTGTTAACTTTGTGGGTTATTTAGTAACTAAAGAGTCACAAGGCGACGAGTTCACTAGGGGCCGGTGAATACCTATTAATTTGTGCGTTGAACCGCGACCATTGCGGATACACGCGTTAATCAAGGACGCTCCAATATTTCAGATACCATTGTCTGAAATCAGCCATCGATGACCTACCGGTTCGTAGGGTTCAGTTTGAATGAGAACTGCTAACAATGTTTAAGTTTAAAAAACTTCAACGTATAGGTTAGAAAATCAAATGTTTTTGTTCAACAACAGTATTTGGAGCTATGAAAAAGTAGTAGAACTATTTTGGGTGAATCTATGTTTGACGTCAGCAATGTTTATAAATCGAGTCTAATGGAGAAATTAGCTGTATAATTCTTAAATTTTACCCATAATCTAAACCCAACCAGCCTGCACATTACCAAGGACCATAAACTTTTTAATTCGCCCGAGAGTAATATATTCGACAGTTGGAATTCAGTACGAATGTGTGACGTCGTTTTGGTATTTCTGTGATTTGGTCAGAACAGACTGCGCGTCTGTTTCACCGCCCTCATATGTTTTTCAGGGTAAATAAAATATATACAGTTCCCTGGCTTGTGCGTATCATACAATATACAAAACTAAGAAAAACCTTAATGGGAAAGAAACGTTAATGGGATTATGGTTATTAAATGTCATAGTTTTGAATAATAGATCAGTCAGGTTGTATCAATAGTAGATACAGATATTTAGACACTGTTACAGACCTAAGGAGACATTTAAAAACTTAGATCACCTGATTGCCCTCTAGTGAACCCACCACTGTATCGGAAATTTCAGTAGACAGCTTAGTATTATTCTATGTAGCTATAATCCACGCGTATTTTATATTCGATACCTTTATAGGTATGAACATCACATTTCACTAGTCTGGGAATCCGTATAAAAAACTAAGATACAACGACATGCGAGTGATGTCCCCAAAATATGTATCTACATAAAACACCCAAGATTATACCACCGTCTGTCTGTCTCTATAAATAATAATCGTTGTCTCCGAAGTGCAGTTAAATTCTTTAAATTCGGATCACAGTTTCCGTGCCAATGTGAACAGTAGAGATGTTTAAACACTCTTTTTTATTCAGGGGTAGAGTTCAGAGTTGCAAAGCGGAGATAGAAATAAAAACTAAGCTATTTTTATGTGTCATACGTCTGATCTTTTATTAGTGAAAAAACGGGAATATTTCATCCATCTACATCATTATTTGTATAATGAGATTTTAACTTGTTGTGTCTGCACTGTTTGTTTTCAAACGGTAAAACATTGAAAGTTACATTTTAATTAAATATTCGTCTGTCATATAATACGGAAACCATTGAACCGATCTAAATGATTTTATTTTTATTCTGTGGCCCAAGATTTTCTTTGCGACTTCATTATTAACGCGTCAGAGACAGCAGATATTTATATAAATTAATAATTTACTGGGCTGATGTTAGAATATAATTGCGTAAAACAGGTGTGCTTGTCCATTGGCAACAGTGACTACTTGACATGAGGTGTACTCGTTAAAGTTATATTAGTTCGATTTAGAAATGTACATTCTAAAACAATCCTCACCAATATTTAATTGTGAATCAATTTGTTTGTTTGCCATTCATTCTTCTATCATGTACCTTCAGTATGTTCATCGCAATCGGAACTCTTGTAGCCTAGGTACTTCAAATTCAACAAGAACTTGTAGTCCATCATATGCATGGGGAAGAAACGTCTCAAGTAAATTTATCTATCAGATTTCAAACAAAATAGTCAACAGCAGCACAAACACATTGCAGCATAAATATGCACGAGATATGCGTGAATTGTACACCTCGGTGTGCCGTAAGTAAGTAAGCTTGGCCGTAATAATTTGTTTTCAGTAACGGCATATTCTCTTACAGCTTGATAAACATATTAACAGGCAATCGAACAAAGTGCGTAAATTACGTAATATAAATAAATCAATAATCACGGGTCCAGTGCACGGCGCGCGGACATTAGCGGCCACCCGCATATGCAGGGTAATGCCGCTTTCACACGTAGTGCGGAATGACTGCCTGTAATTTATGTTTGGCGCAGGGTTACTTTCGTAATTGTAATCTTTATTTTATACGTGGAGAGTTACTCTCTCCGTTGGTTTAATTTCCGTATTATTTTACTAATCCCGAAAATGTCCAGCTATGTTAAGGTTTGTAGTTCGCCTAATACTGGTATAATATTAAACACATTAAAGCCGCAGTATACGTGATAATATAATCTCTCAAATCTTCATTCAATTTAGGTAAAAATTCTCTACTTTTTGTAAATACTTTAAATGAAAACTATGTATATACTACGTGTTAAATTTTAACACTGACACTTTAACACATACCAAGTCTAACCGGTCTTCATCGCTTGACTTTTCTGTTGGTACCATCTTATGTGCATGTGAGAAAATGATAATCAATTTCGATAGATATATGTAGCTACGAATAAAAATACTAGAATTGTCCTTAGACATTTTTTATAGATATTGATATATAGATTGTAAATATAATAATATTAAATTAAAAGGCATGTTTTTAACTTATTCATTTTTAGGTTGAGGTGCACTCTAAAGTACCTATGTTTTAGTGGACCATTCTAACCAAATAACGAATAATAGATTTCGGACGACCATTGATTGTTTTCGAGTCATGGAATTCTTATGAATGTATATTTATTAACGATATTCTGTAAACATGCATAATTTTAATATAATAGTAAAAATATTGAATAACAATAAATTATATTTAAATTTAAAATTCATATCAGATTTATATCTGAACAGTAAAAAATCTAATTGAATACTAGTTTGCAAACGATCTTTGACACCGTTGTAAAAAGTTCATAGTCTGAAGAACCTTAACACCTCGCCAGCGGTACAATCTCTAATAAGAAAATTACGCTCACATCGCTTCTTATTTACCGGTGGGAACGAAGCTTTTTATACAAACCTGGCGATGTATAATCAAAGCGACTTTTCGTCGATAAAGTCATTACGAATGATTACAATGTCTGTGAATTCGTCATTTCTACTACAACGAACTATAAGCGATAAGGTGGCGAATTTTCATCCCCAAAACAACAAACATTATATTATGACATCAATTTATGCTTTCTTCTAATCACTAACCGAAAAATGCGGTTTCATCCGCATTAACTTGACGTCTCAATGATTCATTTTTAGAGCGTTAAAATTTATCGCATAGGATAAGGATTTATTTAATTTTAATTACAAAGAAAACAGCATTGAAATAAAAATTTTGAAATAATTATTACGATAACGTCTTTATTATTGGCTCAGACCACTCAAACTCTAGAGCTCAGATCGTCTATCCTCAAGTCGTCGAAGTCGTCAAGACGTCGATGTCGTTAACTCGCTTGCGATAGGACACGTCCTTTAGACGACAGCGTACGTTGATAACATCGTAATGCGCTGCGTATGGGTGTTTGTGCATGTATCTGCAAGTTTCCTTACAAATCCTTCCTTTTAATATGACAGACTCATTTGTAAGTGCAGTATCGATCGGCTAATTCTCCATTACTAAATGGAGACCTCGTTTCTGTATATGGATATTTGACGAACTATTCGCGGATACGAGTTTGTAGTATTTTATTAATTTGCTGATATACGTATGAGATGTAAAAATCATTCAGACCAACGTATTTTTTATAAGGTAGCAACCACCTGATGGTAAGTGGTCACTGCCGCCCATGGACATCTGTAATCAACCCAAAATAGGATCGAAGTTATTTCTTGGGTCACAAGTGCGTTGCTACCTCAATTCGTTGTTGAGGACTAAGTTGGAACGCCTCAGTAAAGTATTTCTCCTTTAGCTCATGCTTCAAACCAGAACACAGCAGCAAGAACACTGCTGTTATAAGGCAGAAATAGGTGTGGCGGTGGTGCCTCCGTTCTACCACCATCAAGAATTCTATAAGCGACGACAATGTCTTAGAGAAAGCTGGAGTGTATCCTAAGGTCGTGAATACCTTGCTACTTCTGTTTACTGTTTAATGTCTATCGAGTTAGGCCCAGGCTAGCATTAACTGTCCACTAAATGTCAAATATTGCTTTTCAATATATTTAGCTTCGAACCATTGTAACGTATGGCACAATTCTAAGGTTGGGCCATACTTATTTCTGCTTGTGTAGGTGTGATGCTTAGAGAAAACCATATATCCTCTCAATCATACAATTTCTTAGCGCAGGATATCGTAAAATGCACTTTTAATACTCCGCATTCATAAAACACCTGCGGTTTAATAAACCAGTAACCTTATCCGAGTAACAAAATATCTGCAAGCAATAATTATATCACATAAAAGTCGTTATCACACACTATTTTCCGCTATAAAGTGAACGAACGAATGATAACTCGACGACATATTACGCAAGACGGCTTCACCCGCTTTCGGCTCACCACTTGCAAATGTCGAGGGCACGTGCGCTTGTAAGTCACAAGCGACCAGCGGTTATGGACAAGGTTGAACTTTAACCGCGGATATCATAAATCATGAGCGAAGAGCGAAATTATAGTTACAACTTTAATCCAATTGAAGAAGAATGGAATCGGCGGATACGGGTTATTTTATCTACAGCTGTCTCTTCAAAATATTGTTTGCAAAATGTTACTGTAACATTAAAAAACCAACATTTGTATATTCTTTACTACAAAACAGTGGTATGTACAGCATGTGAATTTAAAAAGAAATGCATAGTAATAGAATAGCGTAATAGAAAACCAGCATTTTCCGAACTTAAATAAAATTTTAGTCTAGTGTACGCTACAATTAATATCACAATTGAGTACGATGTATGAATAACTCGCTTCGCTTATAACCTTGGAGTAAACCAAAAACCCCAATTCGTATGACATTTAGAATTAATTGGTGGGCGCGGCGAATAAGTGAAAATGTCTACCGAATATAATGCAGACTCAAAGAAAGTACCGCTGTCTTAACGACCAGAATTTTTCCAATCCCAATAGTGGGTCAGAGGTGCCCACCGCAAATACCAAGTAATTATTACCAGATTAACCCGTATTGAGTAATTAAGGAACTTTTGTTTTTGAAGTCTTCGACAATGATGAAGTATGCTGTTTAAATTTCTGAGTTAAGTAAAATTTAAACATATTACTTCCGTACCCGCGCTGGTACACTTTTTAATTTGAGATATATAGTAATATAAACTTGTTTCACGATTTATAAACAAAGACAATATAGATTCCGGATTCCTCTTTAAGCATACAGAAATCCAACTTTTCAACGATTTTTTTTTGCATAAGGTTTAGGTATTACCTACGCACCTAATTATCTAATCATCTTATGTCTTGTATCCGTACGTGCAAAATATTATAGATGAGTACATAAAACAGGATGGATTGCACTTGGAACACTTCCAGGTTGCAAAACTATTGTACTTTATTTTGGTTGAGGCTGTCTGGAAACATATCGGGCATCCATCTCAGTAGAACAGAAAATCATCTAAAAGCAACCCATCGATGAACGATTCTATTCGGAACTAAGCTTTATTTGTGAGTGATTCTTAAACCACTTGCTCGCTCGTTTGATAAATTGTTCGCTATGTTGTATTTTATTAAACATTTTAGCCTATTTAATTACAAAAAGTAATAAGTAACTTAAGTAAGTCGTAATGTTCCCTTAAACTTCCAATCACGAAGAGTGTGTCCATGGTCACTTCATTTCTTAGTCACTACATAAGAGTATAGACACATTATTCTTGTGCGCTAAAATACCGTTAACTTCTCTGAGGGAGAAGCAAGTTACTATAACGTTATTAAAGTATCCTTATAGTTATTAACGTATAACGTTATACGCTAGCAAACCCCAAATCCGCGAGCTAACGCTAGCCAAGGCACGTACACCCAGATAGACAGATCGTGTGCCGCGCGGCGCCGTTCCGTATACGGCGTAGCGGTTTTTCTATTGATTCCAAATTAATGTGATTAAACCCGTACTTGGGCGGAGGAGAGTACACACTTAGTACATAGCTATCGTGTGTATACAGTGCGCGAAGATATTTCTAATTGGCTCGCTTTTACCCGTGACGCTGCTCGCGTGTCTTAATAAACTTCACGCTGTAAAATGACTAAATAAATGGTGTATGACATTAATTAAGTGTATTTGTAAACCTTATAATGATGAAAAATATATTTCAGATTTCTATTAGCCGAATGCTTTTTCAGTTCAGTTGTTTCCTGCTTAAATTAACTGTTATTTGTGGAATATTTAATTGTAAATTCTTACTGTCACGAAATGCCCAATTCATACAATAAACTTATTTTTTAAGTCAACGTCGAACATAGATTTGAAATCAATCATCAAGGATGCATACTTCCCGACCATAAAATTCTGCATAAAAGCTCAAAAAGCTCCAAACTTCCACTAAAGCTTCTCTAGCATCGCCTTAACCGCGTCCTGACTTCTAATTATACGTGAGTTACGTAAGAAGCCGAACTGAAATATTATTTTCAAGAGTTCACAGACCGATGGCGGCGCCAATTCACTCTCGACCTTGCTCCTTGTCCGCTAACGTTGGTTTTGCGATGTCCCCGCGGTGGGCGGTTCGGACGTTTCGCTGTCGGGGAGCCACGTGTCGCGTATCACTCGGCGAGACGCTTCCTTTCGGACAATATTAAAGAAAAAAGTTCTGTAACGGCTCACAATTGGATGATTTTTATACTAAACGTTAGAAGTTAGAAGTCGGTTTATAGACGAAGCGGTGTTTGGTATCTTTACGGAGAAAAATGTAGTCTGAATTACATAAATCTATCTTTTATCCATCCGATTGAGGATTCACGGAATGAGACGTAGACGTATTTTCTTTTATATGAACACATAACACACTTAGCATTGCTTATCATTAATGTACCTACTCCGTATTATTATAAAAAATGCACTCTTTATGTTACTTAAAACAACCTTTTTCCTGCCAAGTTGTTATGTATTTTGGCGATTGTGAAATCAATTATTACAAACATCCGTACTATTCAACGCGATTGTGCCATGAAGATACTGTCGATGCGCACGAGCAATAGATATGCATTTTTTTTGCAATTTTTATGAAGTAATTTAGAGTATGGAATCAGCATATTATTATAGATATATATATATATATATTTTTATTTTATTTATTCAAGTAAATGTTGTTCTATACCTCTCCCATAATGAATCATAGACATCGTTTGAATATCAAACCTTGGGAATAAGAACGCAGTATTTGAACAAATTCCAGAAAAGTCCTATTCCTTGATAATTATCTGGATAAAAAGGGAATCCTCGAGATCACTATGACTTGCAACTATGCAATATTAAGCTTTAACGTAGAAAGTCAGCACATAGCGTATCCACAACCAACTTGATGTGAATTTGGATAGATTGCAGCGACTTACGTATAGACCGTAATGTAGATGTCATCTGTACATAAAGACTGTTTTATACATAAAGAGATTGTGATGCACAATTTGTTACGTATTAATCTAATGATTAATTGACAAAACGTTATCTAACGGATTGAACCCTTCTCCCCATCACTTATGTACCTCCTCTCCCCAGCTCCAGCCCCTACCCTCCTGGCGCAATTGAGACAAATCATTGACTATTGAGTTTTTTGCCATTACAACATTTTGTCCGAATGCTACTGAAAATAATGCATTTCAAGTTAAACTTGGCTCTCAAAGATCAAGCTAACAGCGATCGCATTGTCTCAGTTTATTTGCCGCAAGTGGTTCTTTGTTGTTAGGAATAGCTTGTGACATAATGTCTTAGAATTTTCTAATTCTGTAACGCATTACTCATTGGTTTAATGGACTATCGGTCTGACGATCACTGCATCTTTGTTTTGATCTGTTATTTTATGATTAATTTAGTGTCTTAATGCTAAGTGCACGTCTTCTTTCAGAACGAAGGTTTTTGGACGTTCTGATCTTTTATGAATAATATGCCTTACTTTGCCCTAAGTTGATTTATCTGCTACTAAAAATTCAATGATTTTGAATTGTGTCTCCTAATACACTTTTTAGCTATGTTCTAGCTTCTAGTTTCATGGCACCAGTAGGTACAAACATCCTTAGTTTCAAGAATAAGTAAAGATTATAATTGATATTTTGTGGAACTTTTAAAGAATAGATTTGAATGCGGTTTTCACTGATGTATTGTGGTAAGCTTCACTTAACGTTTAGTGTTTGTTTCATAAAAATCGGCTCGCAAATAAAAATATTGTGGGACGGGAGACGGGGATGGGTAGGCGGTACGAAGTGAACCGGGTCAGCTAGTATTTAATAAAACTCAATATTTTTCTATTAAAAGTTAATTTTAAGATGTCCTTTTTGTTACAAATGAGCTTCGCTTTATTATGCTTGCATCTTGTGTTCAGGTGCGTTTATTTCAACAATTTGTCATTTTGCTTCCAGACCCTTACAAGTTAGTGTCCGTAGCTATTAAACTGAGACTATCGTTCGAAATTTCCCACCAATTAAGCAGTTAACGCCAATTGACGAAACAAGTGACTTATTTACAAGTTTACGCGTTAATTCAGACAATCCAATGAACGCGGCTGAAATTAGACATCCAGACGGCGTAACGCAGTCTACAGAAATGCGTATAAGTCCTACTAATATTATACATGCGAAAGTTTGTGAGGATGCTTGTTACACTTTCATGCAAAAACGACTAAACAGAGTATAATGAAACTTTACTGTAATATAGCTAATACATCCGAACAGCACAAGCTATAATTTACGATTATTATTATATATAAACGATTCGAGTCAATGAATCGGAAAAATCTCTGCAATTCTACATAATATATAATGCGTGCAATGCCGCGGGCGAGATCTAGTAATATGTATATGTGTTAGTAAAGATCTACCAGTTTAAAGATGCACTCCCCTCCACTAAACAAGATTATTTTAATGTGTGAAAGCATACATTTATTATAACTTTTTACTAGTATGTGTAGGCTATTTTTCTTGAAAGTCAGACTCGTCCATTGGTCAACTAATAGGGTAATCGGTCATGTTCAGAAATTTATTTAGCAAATGCACGAATTGCATGTCATGTCAACTTACTCAGTTGTTACTATTAGTTTTAAAACTGACTGACATTAATTAAAACTGACAGTTTGCATCAAAATATTATTGGTTTATAAAAAGTTACATGTGGGGGTACCGACTTTAGAGGGACGTGCATTCTTAGATTAGAACTTTATGTGTTTTAACCATAAATAATTTTGGGTCACCATTCGACCACGGAGGCACCACCGATAAACCTATTTCTGTATCATAACAGCAATGTTGTTGCTGTTGACGAGACGTTGAGACGTACTTGACCGAGGCGATCCAACTTAGTCCTCAGTGGTATGTTATTAACTGCTGCTGCTGGCATGCTGCTGCGGCATTCGATCAAAATTAACAAGCAACTTTTTAACGAATACGCCATTTCAGCCATTTCTATATTAAATCCAGTACTAATGTCACGAAGCTAGCATGCTTAGCAAACTCCGCCAAAACTCATTTACCAGTGCACTGAAAACATTTTTAAGTCTCTATAAATAAGGCTTAGAGTTCCACAAGTCGACTGCATGCCGCCATTGTAGGTCTGTAACGGGCCTGAGAACAAATATGTATGGTAGGACATGATAATAAAAAGAAGTCGAAGCCATATTAGCTATAACGATTATTAACTGGCCGTATGCGGACCGTGCGAGGTCCCCGGTTCAGTGCCGGGTCGAGAATTCTAAATAGCCTTCGTGGATTTAAATTAGGTCTAGCGCAGTCGAAGATGATGTAGTTTTTTTTACAGAAATTGCAGATATGCTTTAGCCACAACTGGGTATAGGTATATAGTACATATATATCTCTATGACCAACTTTAACCAAAGTAAGGTTTTATGGATAATCACATTCTAGACTGAATATTATATTATTACTTTTAAATAATGACGGGGACATGGGAACACCACATGGGAAGTTGTCGTCACTAACTTCCCATGTGGTGGCCGCAACCCCTTGATGTCCCACTGCTGGGCACAGGTCTCTTACCACAACTGGGTAAGACCCGGAGCATACTCCGCACGCTGCTTCAATGCGGAAGATCTGCGTAGTCGGATGTTTTCCAACCTCGACATCGACTCCGACGAGGTTTAACGACTGCTATCTGTCGATAAGCACCGGGACCGACTGCTTAACGTGCCTTCCAAAGCACAGAAACACATGAAAATATCACTGTCGGTCAGACCCATCCAGTTACTGACCGCGCCCGCCATTACTGAACTTGCATGATCGCATGCGATTTACACAAGCCGCGGAGTTATGTGCGCTTCTATCTTCCCATGTATTTAATAGTAATTGATGCTAGTACTAATTTTGCATCAGTTACTATTACATATCGGGTTTCAACTCACTGAGGCCTTTAGGCTATGGCAGACCGAGAGACAAAAAGCAAGAAAACTTCCTGTACTCTTGTATAAATCAATTACAAAACAATGAATTTACTACATGCCAGCACTTGGGTCCTATATTAAACATAATTCGGTCCAATATCGTCTGCTTTCAAGATCAAGGTAATTATTAACACACATCATTAACAGACAACCCAGGGTGTCTGAATCATAAACAGTTTTACATCAGCTTCTTTGCATTAGGGAGTAAGTAAGTTTTATGTCAACAGGATGTAATTGCAGCTTGTCGCAATTAGAGTAAAACTACAAATACTCGTAATATAAGTATATATTGAGAACACTCGACCTAGAATCAGCCCAGTTCTCAAATAATTCTCAACTAACAATAGTCTATATTCCATCTTGATTATCGAAAATAAATACGAGTATATCCTTGACAAACAATTTTTTTCCATCTAGGTATATTATCTTTTTATAATTTATCTTTCTTTCAATTAGATATTGTAATTAGTAGTTTTTTGCCTTAAAATTTCGATGCAGTATTTATAAAATTACACCTACAAAAACTTTGTATAATCCTTTGTCTATGATATAAATCTATATCAATATTTACGTCAATCCGTATGAATTACTAATTATGGATCTAGCTTTAGTCATTTCCAAACATGAATGACATATTATGACATGTCATTTGACATAGATATATTAAAATATACAAACGCATTTATAAACAGTCGTGGACTGATTTATGGAATAGCGGTGGTACAAATTATTATGTCAAATGATTGAGCGATAAAATTACCAACAATGATACAGCCTTAACGTAGTAACTGACATGGCATATCAATATGACTATACCATATGCGCCGGCATATACATACATATATGTATCACTCAGTTAGGTACTATATGGATTTCACCAACGGCTTTGATCCTAAAATGCGTTCGAGTTGTTTTTTTATAACATTAAAGTAGCAAACGAGCATGATGTCCACCCGATGGTACTTTAGTAGTAACTGCCGCCCATGATCACCCGTAACAAACCCAAGACAATCGAAGTTCTTTCTTAGGGTCACAAATGCGTTCCTACCCCTAAGGACCAAGTTGGATGCCTCGGTTGAGTGTATCTTCCCTGATCACAACCTTAAAATCGACACACAGCAGTAAGAACACTGCTGTTATAAGGCAGAAATAGGTGTGGCAGTAGTGCCTCTGAAGTAGCACCATAAAATGTTCGACCGTCATCATATTTTCCCGAAGAAATGTGATTTAATCAACACTTAAACGAGCCTATAAAAATAAGGGATCATTCATGTCTTCTCACTATCATTGTATCATTATCAAGGCGATCAATATTATCAAAATCATCAACATATATGATAATATTCTGCTCCTGAAACTTGTTAGATAAGCTCTTCCAGAAAATACTAAATAAATATAGTAAGTCACGTAAGATCACGTAAGATCACAACACAGTATCAAATAAGTAAGATATGAGAAAATTATATTAAATGATAGGAAAACTGAATATTCAAGGTATTCAATAGTATTTTACTAGTGCTTAAACAAGTTTCTTCAGCTTTGTGGAGGAAAGGTAAATACCGCCTCTATGTTACGTCTCAATGTATATCTTATAGTTAAATGATCACTCATAAAAATTACTAAGACATACGTCAGAACTAAAACGCACTATTCCCTTCGCTGGCAGTTGCATATTTTCCCAGTAAAACACAAAGAGAGGTCGGCATTCCGATTAACTCCTATTTAGTATCTAATTACTTTACTATTTATTACTCGCGTACTTTTTACACGATATGAATATTTCAATGGATCGCCCTCAAAGGATAAAATATAATATTCTTTCTGTTGAAGATGTGATCTTTGTGATGACGTTTTAATAAAAAACATGTTATTCACGATCCATTTTCGGGTTAAACAGTGATAAAGCGTAATTGATATCGTTGGTGACATTCAATAAGTAATTTTTTTTTGCCATAAAGAGGTTGGAATCATCACTTGAAAGTTTTAATAGATAGGGCAGTTGGTCCTAATTTTTTTATAAATAAAAATTCAAACTAAGGCTAAAAATAGGAGATGATCGCGTATTCTATTACTGATTTCACTGAGTTATGTGTACACGTCTCGTATCTTTTAGTTGGTCTCATATTAATAAATTTGGCAAAAAGCAACCCTAAGGGTGGAAAAATATGGGACGATTGAATATTCACTTATTGATTTTAAGGAGTACTGAGTTGTATGTATCATTATCGGCCGCTTAATTTTTTTGTTACCAAGTGAGTAACCTCCCTTGCTACTTAAAATCGCAGTTTACTTTTTGGACGTTGACAATTTGTAAGGTATTTAATATAACTTCTTCTTCCCATCTGCCAAGTTTTATTGTGAAATTCAGGAATGCAATTTGTTAACTTCTACTCGCTTTATGAAGAAATGTCTATATCGCGGACATTAAAAAGCAGGAAACATTTATTTTTATGACAAAAAGAGAATCGACTTCTTAAATACAGAAAGATATATTAATCATGTAAATTATTTGCTAAAGAAATTGGTTATTATAGAAAAATATACGTTTTATTATAGCTAATCTAAACGGACTGTCATCCATTTACTTTTATAAACATATTACATAAATATATGTCTATACATAACTTCTCAAGTAAATTTCAATGGTTTTTATTCTGAAAATTCAGCTGGGATTATAAAATCCTGTAAAAATTACTTCAGTAAAGTATGCATGCACTGAGATGATTTTGAGACTTGAGATTTTGAGACTGGTTGTTATAAGTAGGTCCCTCGGGTAAGATAAAACTCAGTTTATTTCCCCTTAATTTTTGCGGACAAATTTAGAGAACGTTATTTATGTATTTGGTTATCGTCTAACAAAATAAGGTCTCGTATCAAACTACAAGCCTGGATAGACTCAATGCTAGATTGGAAAAGACTAAGGCTCGTCGAGAAGTTGTGGTTTTAGTGCCCTTATGACTTTCTGGTGCTTTACTATGAATTCCTCGGGAGCTCGAAACTGATACGTAATATTTCTGCTTGCAGCATACAATATTTTTCCTTATGTTATCCGCGCCGTTTACACAAAGACAAAATCTTGAATGGAAAATTTGCCCAATGGAGCAAGAATGTGTGAATGAGTGGGCCCTGATTCTCAGCGGTTAAAAATAAAAGTGTTGTATGACTCCATTCTACATAACGTGAATACGTACGATATTTCTTAACATCGCCAATGACTGAGCGTTGACAGTTGACATGAATAGACCGTGCGTTTATTCAATCGTTCCCTTTTGCCACAGTCATAAGTTTTTGTTTGAATTGTTCATATTCTAGTTTCATTTTACACTGGAAAATTTAATATCGCCCTAAGTTAACACTTTTACTACTTTTTATAACGGATTAAGAATAATTTAATTGAGAATTATATGTTGCTAAATACGAGAAAAGTTATTTAAAATCAATGTACGCTTTATATTTGCTAGCCTTTGTTTGAACTTGCCACATTTATTATAATTAATTATAATTAAATTATGTGCTTAGATTTTATTTTTGTAATATATATCTATATATAGG
>DWNJ01000328.1:0-16143 GCA_018250275.1 Udranomia eurus | reverse complement strand
TTTCATTGAATATATTGGTAATTCAATAATTACTTATTAATTATATTTATTATTTAATTGCAATTAATAGTTTCTAGTTGGCTAGCTGCATTTATATATAAAACATGTTATATTCAGGGAATTTAAAGATTGTAAATAGTCTTACAAAAGAATTTAAAAAAACCGACCAAAGTTCAAATAAAAAAGCGATGACGGTAAATTAATTTTGTATATAGGTATAATTAAATATGATAATCAAACATGTGAATCTTTCAATACAATTTCATATGTCAACTTGGTATAATATGTATATTCATCACTAATAATGATATTAACTGACAATGAATTCATTTCCGGCTTCCTTTGTATATGTACGTTATGCGATTGCGTTGTAACAAAAAAAGCTAAATATGGAATTATTCATTTTTACATCAAATCATTCGCTTCGGGGAAGGTGCCTTTATAATTATCTATTTCCCCCACAGCAATTATGTTATTCTGATTTAAATAATGATATACACTAAGCATACTTGTGTACACCCAATTGACCAATTAAAAGCATCTACTATGTGATAGCAGGAAGCTCATGTGTAATCTGAAGTTAGTGTCTGCCCGTTGTATCTCGCGGGACGGTAAAAAAAATTTGGTTGCCACGGAGCACTGCCACATGCAAGTATTTTTTCCAATATCCCTCTAGCGGTGGACAAATAGCACAGATCTCACGGACCGATGATCTGGGAAAAGCTAACGTACATCGCTGGGCAGTAGTATGTACTGTTAACACTACCAGCCTCACTTTCGATTACAATCAGGCGGACATACGTTGTTGTTGGACAGTCATTGCTACTATTATCATATAATACGTGAAAAACTTTGGTACCACGGAGGAGTATAGTATAGCTAATATTCTATGTAATAATACGTTCAGAATACATTAAACAAGTATTTCTTTGCCGCACACACTTGTCATTTTAATACTGAATCGAGAGTGACATGAGCATCGGAAATGCCATTTTATGTAGTCAAAATAATATTTCCAAGTTGTTTTCTCTTTCTTGGCATCGCGAGTTTTGCGCATAGTCCACGACAAAGCAATTATTATCAGTATAAAATTTAAATATTTTAAAGCATAATAATATATAAAATACGGTAAATTTATGTCGACCGTTAAGAGATCTCTAGTAATCTAAAGATATAAAATCAGACTACCAGATGTTATTCGCACGGCGGCGACCGTCTTGTCAACGGGCGCGAATTGGGCCGATATGAAGCGCACGTGCCGCGATTATCTACAACATTTTATTATCATTATGTCGTCATTACGTACAATATCAAGAGAAACATGCTATTTTGCAGGAGAGCAAAATACTTTTAAATCAGTTTTGTGCATAAAACCGCCAGATATTAAAACGTGTTCGTAATAAAATTAGTTATTAGGCAAAATAGGAAACGAAAATGTATAATAATGTAGGTAACTAATATCTAGCTAGCTGATAACTTTCTTACGTAGTCGTAGCGCAAAATCGCGTTTTCACTCGAAATTAAAAAGGTAGGATACGCCTTAAAGTAATGATTAAAATCTTAAGAGTTACGTTTAAGCGTCTCCTACCGCCGTGAATCTTTTTTACTGAAAACGTAATTTAAAAGAACTGTGTGATGTGTGGATTTATTTACAGCGAGCAATAAATTGGTATGAAGAAGTTATTTAATCACAATCGCTTGACACTGAATCACGTTGAATTCATTGAACCAATTGCTTCTCGTCGACAAGACCAACGCTGCACCGCCGTGTTTTGCGTCAAATATCTCTAGATACCTTTATTACTATATCTCGTTTCGAAGTAAACTTGCTTTATGTAACCAAATGTTGCGTGCAATCAGGCTTCCGTATGGTATTTTCCTTATACACCCATCAATTTAAGAAATCGCTCGCGTCTCCTCGATTTTCTGGCTATACTGATTGGATAGTCATCTCCTAGTTCCTTCTTATATCCAAAGCTGGACAAGCAATTTTTGCCAGCGGTCTCTCTTTATGCAGCGAGAGCTTATGCCGAGACATTGATATGTTTTGCATTAGTTCAATAGTTGCAATATCACAACCGACATCTATATCCACTACATTACTATTAATAAACTTCCTTACATATGTTCTTCTATGACCTGCGCTGTTACGTCTGGGTATGGCTATTTTTAATGATCCAGGGGCTATCTAAAGCAATGTTTCTCTATGATTCAAATTCGAACCTGTAAAATGATATATGGATCATACATTTGTCTTTAGAATGTCTAGTCTGTAGGAATTCATTGCTGATGCTTAGTGGTCTTACTTTCGCTCCGAGATAGGAAACCTTATATGTTATGAAAACGTATACTTCAGAATGTGTTAAAAGCAGTCTATAGGATCGCAGACAATTTATAGGTAGCGTAGAAGTTCGTCAGAAGTTTGAAATCGGCTTTGTCCACAAAGTGGGTTTGTAGAAACTAGCTGTTTAGCGTAGGCGGATTGTCGGCGAGATAACAATTTATGGGAAAATTAAATCGTAAACAGCGGAATACGTGTTCTTTCCGTTTGACCAGAACTGTGTCTTACTGGTTACTTTATAGAAAATTATGTCAGGCACCGAAAGGTAACAATGATAAAGTATGCGAAAAGATTTAAGAATCAATAAATATCTTACAATCCACGTATTTTGTGTAAAATTAAGCAGATTAACTGCAAGATGTATGGGATAATTCGCGCTCATCAATTTGTTTTCTCGTGCACCGACTGTCCGAATAATTGGCCGGAATGTTCATTAAATAACAGTATAGAATGTGTGTCGAAACATTTCCCGGTGTTCTGGCGGACATCCGAAGACAATGTCGGTCACTGGTTCAGCACACCACTTGTGTACATTTATTACCGTCACGGTTCACTGCATAAATTGTTTATTCATAACACAAATGGGTCGTTCAAACACTCGTTTGTGTACCGCAAATACGGTGTGTTTACGTTCATCTAGCGCTGTGTGGCGGAAACTATGCGATGTGGGTACTTTTGGTGTGTGTTCTGTCGGATTTTCGCTGTAAAATACACACTTGCTAGGTAATAGAGCTGGTATAATATGTAGTTCAGCCTTCCCGCTCCATCGCTCTCGGTCTGCCGTTTGAAAGTGTTTAGATTTAAGTTGGAGAACCGCTGAGGCGGTATACGAAGTTGAGGAGTAGTTCTCAGCAATAGTACTAATTTGCTTATGACTAGTTGTAGTTGGATGTAGAGGTCCCCTTTAAGACCCAGGGTACAAAGTACAAAGGTGGGTACAGTTCTCTCCCCAAAATTCCGAAAGCCTTCATACTTCTTCACACCCTTCCGTTGTGTTTTGCCAGAAATCTGTTATTATACGGGTACTCGTACATGTGTTAATTTAATTAGTATCTTTTGTACCAATTTCATTTGTAATATCTGATAACCTTACCAGCACGATTATTGTAGTTATATCACAATATGTGCTAGTCGTCAAAACGGGGAACTTATAGCCGACACGCTGGATAGTGCATTTACGATTTCTCAGACAGTGACCACTTTCTAATGTGGAAGAGGTTATAATACTTGTGCGATCTGTCTGTTCTGTTCCTATACGTTGTTAGATTTTTTTGTTATAACTGGGAGGGGTAACAAACGAGCATGCAGTCCACCTGATGGTGAGTGGTCACTGTCGCCTATTTGTAGTAAACCCAAGGTCGAAGTTCTTTCTTAGGTCGACCAAAAATGCGTTACTATCCCTCTGGACTAAGTTGGAACGGCTCGTTTAAGTATGTCTCCCCAACCACACCCGTCAGACCAGAACACTGCTGTTATAAGGCAGAAATAGGAGTGGCGGTGGTGCCTCCGGAGTCGAACCGTAAAAGGTTCTACCGTCTTCAAACTCACTTCACTCTTATTATTTTTATTTACCGCTAGTGTCATTTGGATCATAAATTAAAATCAAGTTGGTGAGAGGTGAGAGAGATAGGTATGTACATATGAACGTCAGGCCTCGTTAGTAATGTTGATTTGTTTTGTAAACACAGGTGTCTGAATGGGAACGAACCTCACTTTCTCTTATCAAACCGTTTAATCGTGCGATCGTTGCAAATTCTTTTGCTATAACGATGTTATTTTTTCCCCATACGATCACGAAGTATCCGGATAAAACATGGAGAACAAATTCCAATTGTCAATACATCGGCCTAGATGTGCAGTACAGATAAGGAAAGTCGACGATTTGTAATTCAAATCGCGGAATTAAGAAACTAACCATACTTAAAATGAATATGAATGAAATTACGCTAATGAATAATCAGACCCTGCGAGTCTTGTGTCGCCAATATTTTATCCAATGTTGGCGTTCAAATGTTTTTGCCAATGTCGTTTCCAATGTACATGATTAAAACTCAACAGCATATTTTGTGCCACTCACAACTTGTCAATATGCATATACTCTTTTGATAAGCTGATGTATCAAATAATGTAATGTTTCACATCTCATAACGCAGCAGATCCCGCAAGTAAGTTTTTTTTATGGCGTGTACTCAACTCTTTTAGTTTTTTTTTTTAATAATGTATTGCGTAAACAAATCATAATACCACGGATAAAAGACAGTCATCTAAACAAACATACATTTTTGTATTTCGCCTCTTTCTGTACGAGACGTGAAACATTGATGTTTTCAATATATTCAAAGGCGAAACTGTGTTACGTGATTTTTACGGAAAAACGAAATCTGACGACGTATATGGATGGATAAAAATGTTAAAATAAAAAGATCATCGTAGATACAGCGAGTTTTCTATGTTCATATCAGTCTACGTGACGTGATGTTGCCCAAACACACGCTGCCTATCAGAATGTGCTTGCTTTAATATGTTTGTGTGACCGAATTCCTCGGTGATCGCATCGTCATAATATATATTTTTAAAAATAGCCTCTTCATGTACGGGTATTCATTCATATATGTAGATAAAGAACCTATATGTAAAACGGCTGATCAGTTTTTAGCTAAATCTTACAATAGTTAGTCCTTTTTAGAAATACTTATTGAACTTAAAAGTAATTTGCGTCTGACTACTTCTTGTATAATTTAAAAACGTCTCGTCATTGTGTTACATTAGAGCAAAGTGCAAAGTAGTATTAATATTATGCGCTGTAAGACCACGTCAGATATCTGTTACACAATTGAGAGGTAATCTAATACTGTAAGAGCGAATGTAATGCCAATTTTAGTATGATAAGACTTGTATTTAAATCCATAGAAGGGGCGAGATATATTTTCTATACATATTACTTGGAATTTTTGTCTGTGCGTTGTGCACGCTAATCTCAGAAACGGCTGATCCAATTTGAATGCGGCTTTTACTGATGTATTGGGCTTCACTTAACATTTTGTGTTTGTTTGATAAACATCGTTTCGTAAATAAAAGAGAGTTGTGAGGAGGCGGAGAGTGGGAGGCGGTACGAAGTTCGCGGGGCATATTTTTTTCTATCACAGAATAAATATACAAGTATAAGATACAGTTGAAATAAATTAAAATAGTTTTAAATTTAATAAACAACCATTATCTTCTATTCACTTGGTATTTCGTTCGGAGCTTGCCACTTGTTTACACGTAACACGACTCGCGAAAGTCACAAGAGTCACAAGAGACATGCGTCAGGAATTACGTGTTGCCCGCTACCTGTGGCCGTCGCGACAGCGTCTCTTCACCATGATGTACCATCCTAGTAACCTACCTAGCTAGTTTTTTTTATAACATTGTCAATGTCAAGGACATGCGACCCACCTGGTGTTAAGTGGGTCTTACTACCTTTGCTCTTACTACCTACTCTACCTATCCTTGACCAAGTCAGGTCAAAGTTATTTCTTAGGTCGACCACAGATGCATTGTTACCTGAGTACTGCGGCGGTTTTCGACGAACATCCAAAGCCGCAAATGTTCGCCGTCAAAGAAGCAAGCGTGCAAGAGTCGCACTGCATTACCCTCTACACTAGAACGCCCCCAAAACGTCATTTGACATTGAACGCTAATTGTATTATATAATGGATAATTACCCGTGGGGATCTAATAATATCTTCTAGGTCAAGAGTTCAGTAGTCGTAATTCTATAACTGTATAAAGTTTTAATTTTATGTTAAGGTATTAACTTGTTTTCGGTATTATTATTATCATATTGAAGTGATAGTATTAATTGGTAAGTGGCACTACCGTCCATTTACATGCTTAAATATTGTCTTACACAAAGTTTTGGATACCGATAGCTGTAATGAATTTATTTATTTATCGAAAATCAATTAAACAATTGAAAAAGCGATATTTATAAACAAATAATAAATAATGAGTACCTATTTATAATAATTTCTTTGGCCGCATATAGAAAACAACCGCTGATATCAAAAGCGCATAAAGTACTGCAAACGACTGAAAAATTTTATAATGTTGGTTGGCATCGCCCCAAGGAGCGTTTTTGTATCGCTATCGATTCAGGGATTATTTTCACTCGTGTGACTGGCTCCTGCCACCCGGATTAGAACATGACTATTTGCAAAATGATTATATTAAAGTATTTTATTGATGTGCTTGTCTTATTCAATTGCGTTTGTTTTGCTGTGTCAAACCAGATTGCTAGTTACAACGCATCAGTGATCATATACAAGACAGCCGTTTCTTATAACTTCGGATAATTTGATGTCAGAATAAAATTAAATAGTTTGAATTGATTATAATTATTGTACCTGTACCTAAATCTACTGCTGTGTTCTGGTTTGAAGGGTGTGGTCAGGGAGACATACCTAAACGAGGCGTTCCAACTTAATCCTCAGGGGTAGGAACGCATTTGGAGTCTAGCTAAGAAAGAACTTAGCTCCTATCTTGGGTTGATTACAGATGGGCGTCCATGGGCGGCAGTAACCACTTACCGTCAGGTGGACTGCCTGCTCGTTTGCTAACTCCCAGTTATAAAAAAATTTAGTTTATAAGTTTTTACGCTATTAGTGTGTCAGTAAGTTCTCATCACACTGTTTTCATTTACAGCGTTTATATATAGGAAACAATTTATCTTATTCTTGTTGTCGTAGTCTAATATTTGTTTGAAAATACAAACGGAGCAGCGAGAATTAAAGTACGTATCACATGAGTGAGTGACACAGTGTATTTCAGTTTGACGGCGAGTCTTAACAATTTTGATTGTCGTGAGTGGCTAAGATCAGAGAAACCGTAGACATGCCGTTACCGGTGTAAGAAATGATATTTTGTATGTGCTGCAAGCGGCCCTGGCTATCTCCCAAAGCCCAACATCCATGTCAATAACCTGACGGCTGGAGCCAGGCCAACTAGCGCAACCCCATAGAAATATCGGTTTTGATTCATTACGCACTAATCTCCTGTCTCGATACATTCCCTAATTGAGCGTGACTGAAAATGCTGCCAAAGATTGTAAGAAAACCGTTGCGTCTCACAAAAAATTGGACGGTGATTTGCCGATGAATATTATTGGTAAATATTCATTTTAGAAGAACATCGTTGATGGATCTTCCCATCATTCGAATCATTTCCGTATTCTTTTTTTAATTGTTTATAAGCGCATTTGTTTTTTTTTTGTACATTTGTTCTTCATTTAATTATTTTATCAATAAACTATAGACTTTGAAGGTATACGAATCAATAACATTAGGTGTACTTTCCATTTAATTAATTATTACGACTTATTTCGGATAACAGTAACATTAAAACATGTTTATAACATATCAGATATGATTTAATTTTTACTCGTCGGTGCTATTTTGATCGTAATATGTGACTACGCAGTATTTGTGATAGATGCGAATAATTCTATTTCTTTCATCATTGTTTGTCCAAATTGAAAAAATTATAATGATTTCCCAATCATTTGAAAGCAAGTACGCCTCGTGCGACCGTATCTTATCTATACATAATATAGAGTCATCACACATTGTATACGGAGTCATACAATAGATAAAAATCATAGTAGGCAGCTATACCTCCTATTATTTATTGTGATTGATTACTTTTATTTCAATTGATCATAGATACTGGTGTGCCGGATCAGATGTGTTATCGGTTTGAAGATTTTAATAAAATTTTTTGGCCGTACACAAAAAAAAATGTTCTGTTCGTGGTCGATCTCAGGTGCGTTGTTATCCCTTGGGAGTTGGGACTAATTTGAAAGACCTCGTTAAGTGTCACCCGCTTCAAAATTAAAATACGCACCAGTGCCAGTAGGAACTACTAAAAACAACAACAATACAGCAGGAACAAGACGGAAATTGGTGTGGTGGTGGCACTTCCGGAGTTCCAAAAAGGTTTACCACCTTCAAACTTAGTTTTTTTACAGTAACCTCGTTTATCGCATATCACGTTGTAGTGTACACTGTACATCGGTAATTACCAAAAGTTGTCGGTTCACTCGGGTCGTATACCCACTTACAAAGCCGATTTTCGTACGGAATGTTTTATTTGTAGTTGACTTCCTGTCGTCTCTGCTTGCGGCGGAGGCGGCGGTGGGCGTCTAACGTGTAATTTTAGCGTGCGAAAGTTCCAGCCAGTTGTTTTGCGTTACAATACGACTTTCGATCTTCATTCTTCGTAGGTCCATCAACAGCGATAGCTCAGTCGTATGAATAATGACAGGCTGGCGGTCCGTCGTTGTGTCGGAGTGACTTCGCAACGGACTGTTTCATAAAACTTCTTCCATTTTCAAATGTTAAATAAATTTTGCACCTGTCTCAAAAAACGTTTAATACATTTCAATCTGTAATTTACTACTCTTAGGTTTTAGTTTGTGTTTGTTTGTTTGTGTAGATTTAGTCTTATTCTAGGCATATGTTTTCTTAAACATTTTTATTTTACAAATAATATCTTATGCACTAATCATATAATTTTAGTGAGACACGAACATAAAATATTTCTCCTGTCATCGTATTCGTTATCATAATGGCCGAATGCAATATAAAACGGTGGGTCATTAACCATATCGCTAATGACTCACATGATGCAATTATTTAATAAATAGAGAAGTGATATTTTATTACTGAGTGATTTCCAATACATCGATTAAATCATTCGATGATGTGAAAGTAATGCTTCGTTTACTTTGATTTAAACATGATAAGCGTTGTCTTAAATATAAACGATATGTGCGGTCTAACAAATTGTGGTCAGTCTCGCTGCGGTCCGACAGCTTATAATACTTTCAAATTGAATTAAAAAATATGTGATTTATATTGAAATTTTTTACCGCTGCATAGGAAATGCATAAATGTTTTACCAACACTGCCGATTTTAACAAGCAATTTTTTACCGAATTGTAACCCGGAATATAATACTCAATAGATATTCTTGTAGTCGATGCGCTGCCTCAGTATTTTTTCATTGTGAGAGAGACGACCGGGGACCAACAAAAACATAAGAATTGCATCACTAAAAAATTATGGCACGAGTGACGTGCGCATTCGGTGTAACTAAACTGTGCATTGTGTTTAACGTTAACTACACGCGTATTAATGTTAATTTGGGATTTATATGTAATGCACGTATTCTATTGATCATTCAAACATTCTTCTGTACACTGTGTCGTTTAAATCGACGCAAAAGTGAGCCCCACGATGTACCACAATGACTTTTACTTAATTGACATCTCGTGAACTCTATTCATTATCCTGCCTATCTATAACGAGCTACTGTTTTCTAGAACGTATTGCTGTTTTGTTGATAACAAATTTATTATTTATTACTTGAGAAATGCAATCCATTTCTTTTTTTTCCGAATTATTAATTCAAGATAGACTCAAGAAAAAAAAACAATTCCAGAGAGTTTGTTGGTGCGTCAATTTCGTTGTTTCTACAATGTGAGGAAAATGTTATTTTTTTGGAGCGGTGATATTCTACCGATTGTGCAGAAATCTTCCTTCTACTTTCTATCTTCAGGAGACGCAGCCTCCGCCTGTCTATTCGCTAGATTTAGTAATCAATAATGTGCCTACACAAAGAGTTTGCACAATTGACACGAATTCCAATATTATCTGGTTGCCTGTAACGTGTACAAATGGCATCGCACATAAGTGGGCGGTAGGTATGGAGGTTTATCTCGGTACTATATCTCTGCACGTTCAATTCGTTGGAACACCGCAAGGTCACAGAGATGATCCACGGCGTATCTGTTTGAATGAGATCAGACCAATTGACTGAATTACATAAACAACGATTTATTGGTTTGTTTTTGCTGACTTTGTTGCCATGGGCACTAAAATATACTGTAATATAAATATTCGTCTATTTTCTATCGCCGGTCATCGGTATATTTGCACCATATATCGTAATTCATCATGATAGAGTAATCAATATAGACCACATTGTAGTCCGTGAGTTCTATTCTATTTACCAATTTCATTTGTTGTACAGTGAAGTAAAACTACTCTTCAATTGCCACAACCAGTATCGAGAATCACGTCGTGGTCAACACGTTACTATTGTACCATTACTTACTTACTTACTCCTTTGGCGCACCGACCCAAAGTGGATCTTGGCCTCCGACACGAGAATCCGCCATTGGTCTCTATCCTGCGCAGTCTCCTGCCAGTTGCTGATTCGGAGCTCGCGCAGGTCAGCTTCCACCCTGTCTTTCCAGCGATATTGTACCATTGGACCCCTATATCCCCTTTAATTCTCCAAACATTTCATCAAGGACTACAATGTTTTGTATAGTTATTCGAATGATAGTCCCGCGACCTCAGTTGTACCGTTAATTACATTTAAATTGGCACTTTGTATGGATTTATGACGACGCCCTCTGTTCACTCACGTCTGATTAAAATCTACTGGAAGAGTACGGTCCGCGGTCATGTTCTTGACCGTGACGGATGTTTGTGAAGACAGTTTTACAACGTCTTACATTCAACCATATAAATGACAGTCACAGGCAGCTGATTTTGTAATTCGGTTTCATGCTTTGATAAGATGTAAGTAGGTAAAGTGCCGTCCTCATAGAATAGAAAGAAATTGATTTTTTTTCGAGCTCATTAAGCATACCGCAAATTATATACAACTCATGTACAATAAATAATTAAAATTAAGACTATATGCTTTTTTATTTATTTTTTGAGCCAGATTATTCTATCTAGGTATCTTATTTATTACTAGAGATATTACGGAAGTGATGATATATAAAGATTGAAGAATAATGTGTTAGGAGAAACACCAGACGTTCGAAAAAACAAGTTTAAACCGTAATGAAATCGAACCTCCTTAACATCTCTGTTTTTTTACTATTGTTTTTGAAGTATTGGTAACGTCATCAATCTCATGCCATGATGATACTTCACCTTATCCATTATGTTACGACATCCAAAATAAATCATGTCAAAGGTCAAAGGCATGGTTGTGTGCGAAATGGTTTATTTTACTAATTTAATGTATTTCCAATGTATTATTATATAAAAGATTACCTTTCGACACTTATTCTCCGTATAAACTTTGGCCGTGTCAAATTTCATACTCCTCCGTCCGTGTAATTTTTGTTTCATTTTAATTTACGATACGTACATTTAAAACCGTTGCTCTGCAAGTTAGTACGTACTCTGTACATAAGAAGCGCTATGTCTATGCTAGCGTCTTATTTAATCTTACGTCAATTTTGTCTTACGCATTACCCTCCCTGCACTTTTGCGGTTTCTTTAATGCTATTCTTCTGAGCTTATAACTCTTCATCGGTATCTTTAGATTCCTCATGATAAACATCATCGATTGTCGAATGCGGCTACAACCGCTGTACTGTTGGTCAGTTATGATGGTACCCAGTCACGGGTATCTGGGTAAAGCTGGGAGTTTAACCCTCCATGCTGTGCCCAACTGTGGCTGTGCGTAGTATTTTATTAGATTCTACTTTAGATCTCAATACGGCAAGACGTCAAATTGATTCTATTCTTATAAAACGGAGCTGAGTGTATGTGCCCAGTGGGGGAACACTAAATGCTTAATTTTAGCCGATTCTAACTCTATCTTACTTAATTTATGCTTTAACAAGCTTTACTCTACAAAACAAGGTATTTAGGAGTTAGCACCACGCAGGTGCACATGATTCAAAGAATATAAGATTGCAGTAGTATAATAATAATAAAATTTGTATTAAGTATAATGCCATAAAGAAAGCAATCACAGTAAATAAAGGGCTAGTATCCGTCAGGTTAGGCATTGGGCTACGACCGTATCAGACTTGGATAGAGTGGTTGTGGGTTCTAATCTCACCTCGATTTAACTTGAACTAGTGACGTGAAACTAAACCTTACACAAGTCTTATGTGAGTTAAGTTGGCTCGAAGGAGAAGTTAACAAAGTTACTCGTATTGACATAGAATGCTATTAAACCTTCAACCTATAATAATGTGTGATCTGCCTTTTTGAAGCGGCGGCCATTTTGAATTTTGAAATGTCATGGTGTACTACTAGTTCTACTAGTCACGCCCTTTCATTTGATACTCATACCGACTGTAAAATAATAATATGTAATACCCGACTTTTAAGTATACTTTTAGATGTGGTTTTTCCAATCCACTCTTATCATTTCTAATAAGCGTCCCAAAAGAGGGCTTACTATAAAGAAGAATAAGAATATCTTGAAAAATAAACGTAGTAAATAAGCGACTAACTGAATCGTTCGATAAAGAAGGCGGCAGGAAACATTAGTGTAAAACAAGATCGCCTTTGTCTTCGAAGTGTGTTCGAAAAACTCTTGTACTATTAAATGCCCTCCCAATATTTGAACGGTTGCATTGTTACGCGCGTATCGCGGCCTTCGCTGCTGTTTCCGCGTGAGATTGCGCGCTATTCGCGATCTGTTGAAACTATACCAATAACGAACGATCCTAATCCTGACTAAATATTATGAATGGGAGGTAATTTTGTTACGCTGTCACGCCTTCACTACTCCAGCGAGCGTCACGAAACTTTGTACACACATTGCCCGGCATACGAAAAAAGGCCATAGAGTAGTAGACCTTCATAGAAAAGAGAATATAAATAAAATGATAATGCGGGTGGGACAGGCCTGCCGTATGCCCAAGACGCATAATATGCAACAATTCTCATATCAGTTAGTCCCTGGCGGGTGATGTTGTAGTAAATCTATTAAATAACATTATAATTTATTATCAACAATGTACCTTCCTGCGCATATATGTCTACATAGTATAAAACTTTTATTAGCTTATCAATACTGTTTCTTCTTTCTCGCTTCTTGAGATATTTAAGGACATGCGGTGCGAACGCGGGCAGACCATCAGGGCTTATACTTATAGAGCTCTAAAAATACAAGTTTATTTTCATTTATCATTACGTAAGTAGTAGTTCTGTAATTGTTCATTTTCTTGCGGTTAGGCCTTGAATCGGGTACGGATTGATTGTATCAATTGCATCCGATTTTGCGCTACTTCTATTGTCATAAGCACTCCACGGTCTCTTGGAAAAGTTAAGTTTTCTAATTTCCTTCGATTCCCAGATATGCATTGGATTAAATTCTAGTATTGATATAATTTTGCTATAAGTGTAAAAAAAACTACTATTTTTGCTTTTAAAACCAAAACATCCGAACCCATGATGTAGAAAGCATCACGAAACTAAAATAATCGTTACCGAAATTTAATACGTTTTGTTGACATTCCATAACTTTAAAGTTAGGTATATCTATTGATAATAGCGATAAGCAAAATATGTGAAGCATCCTACACATGTCTTACTAACACTTATGGTTTAACGACGAGAGTGATTAAATGTCTGCATTAGATAAACCGAAACTCCGAGACAACAATGACTGCCGTTGTCACCTACATTAGGCTCTACAACTTATCACTACATTAGACTCTTAAGTGCAAATACCTAAATTAAAATAGGCAGTAATTATTACAACAAACCAATTTAAAGTAACTTATATTAAGGACTTCTGCTGATTACGGATCCGGGATAATGTGAATGAAATACATGTTTGTGAAATACATATTTACTGACAAATTAAAAATATTAAAAAAATGGAACAACTTGATCATTCTCCCAGGAATTCCTTTGGACAGGTCTACTATATACTCCCATAACACCCCAAGATCTTACTTGCACCCGTTCGCTGTATACATCCTCGTCTCATACATACATACTCGTCTAATATATGAAGTGACAGTGACAGCGAGAGAGTGAGAGAAGAGAGCGAAAGTTAATGTGGTGATACTCATAGGTTGCAGTGAATACTTAACATAAGGTTGTAGAAAGCGAACGTGGACCGTTTTTTAAGTAAAATAAAAAGTATATTTATCACATTGCAATATGTATGCTACATATTTATCTTGTGTGCTTCTCGTCGTGTGATCCACTTTTACAGGCTTCCATTGTGATCACTATTAGATAATTTGAAACGGATGAATCTGCGTAATTGGTAGTATAGTTAGAGCTTCCTATTCATGCAACATCGCTCAAGTGACTCACAGCTGAACTTTACGTTTTGTATTCGTTTGGCTAGTTGCCTTAACGTCTATCCACATAATAGATTGCTGGTACGTACAAAGTTAGAGTATTAGCAGGTTATATTATAGCTAGGAATTCCAAATGTCCCACTAGGACGCATCGTTCGTACAGCACCTAGCAGAGGATGCCAAAAAGTTCATTTATTCAACCACTTAATTTTCTTACAAAATATTTGTTGTTCTTGAAATCAAAAGATTAAACGCATATAATTTTGCTCTTCAGATCTAGTTAAAACACGTATTTCTGATTTACAGCAACCATTCTTGTTTCAATTTCTTCTTTGTAACGATTTTTCGCCCAATACTCGCCTCGTCAAACGAATCTGGCACAAGTAGCTTTTATAGTCGTACCGTTTTGGCTACTTCACTTTCTCTGCTGTAGTAGAACTTGCATCCTAATACACATAATATATATGTGTTATACACAATCTAACATGATGACGCAGTAATGGCAATAAAATTTTACTGTGATTGTTTTTCGGGAAATGACATATAAATCAATAAAACTCACTCCACTTTATGCTTTTTTCTCGCTCTGGCGATACCACAATGTTTTCATGTCGCCTCAAAATAGCATCGTTTGCTCTGTCTAGTCTGAAGGATGTGAGACTATCGCTTCTTAGTCGCCATCTTATCGACATATTACATCCGATACATGTTTTTGTATGTTAATGTAACAAGAGAAGCGAAGAAATTTTAACGGAGACACCTAGACGAAGACAGGTCTGATTACCAGATCCGATTTCCTATGCACAGGATCTCATCTTTATCTCCACTTTCACTAGAAATTTATAAGGAAAAATTACATGTGTCTATCTATCTAGTAAAGCTCGGTTATCCAGGTACTCCTAATCCATTTTACATTTATAAAAGTACATATAACCTATAGTGTATATATAAAAAAACATTTTTATTTGTAAATAATAAAATTGAAGCCGATTACGGCATAACACTATTAGTATCTGCTTTTGGGCAGTGACGTAACGATAAGGTACTGGCGAAATGCCAGAGGCGCAGGCAGGAAAATTTCAAATATCTTGCATTAAGTACAGAATTACACCGGGATGGATTTTGTTTTGTTGGCTATAAGGTCGGGGTTAGATAATTAGTTTATATTCGTAGTTTTGTCTTGGTCTTGTGTTATTGCTGGTGTAATTTTGAATTATAGGACTTTGTCAGTAATTTTTAATTTTGCTGCAAACATCCCAAAGTTTAAGTATATTAACCATTGCCTCTACATTGTATTCTGTTGTGTCATAATACTCACAATATAATTATATATCGCCCGCGCGGCTACGGACTACGCTAATACGTTCGTATCGCAGGAAAACATCTCGCATGTTATCAATTATGTTTCTTGAATGTAATTCGCAAATGCATAACATAACATCGTTTCCGTTAGGTTAATAGAAAAGCCTGAAGGTAGCCGGTAGGATTATTTTTGGTTTTGCAATTAGTTTGTAAGTAGTTTTAATAATGATTGTGACAAAGCTTTGTCGATACATTGTTACCTATTTAAATGCTCGAATTTACAGACATGTTCATACCCCTAAACCATTATTTCTAAATGAAAAATTACAATGTCTTGTGTAATTATATCAATCCTACAACAGCTTTCAGTCTAATC
>DWNJ01000327.1:0-16144 GCA_018250275.1 Udranomia eurus | reverse complement strand
ATCGTTGCCAATGAACTGGCAGGAGACTATTAAAGACGAATTTAAATGGTATAAAGAATATTCCATTTAATTTCAAAATGCATATACTAAATAGTGCAGTAAAAATATCAATATCTCAGTCGTAAGTAGATGTCCATAGGAGAGTAGGAGGTAATTTAGAAATCACGAGCATTCAAAGTAGAATCAAAATGAAAGTAAACGAACTTCCCCTAGGGAAGAATGAAAGAGACAGAAGAAATGTCGTATTTCATTGAAAATTTCACAGAATGCACCAAAGATTGTAGAATTTAACAGAATAATGATTCTGTTATGAGTCACGGCATAAGAGTAATCTCTATCTCTAAATCATCAACTCATTCGGTTTTTATTAGTTACAATTTCGTCTTCTTCTAGCACCAATATTTTAATACTAAGGACCTGAACGTAAATTCTTTGAAATATAGATAATTTTCTTCGATTTAATTTTTTTTTTAATTACACAGATAAAATACAGCACTTATTTTAATATTGTTATTACATTCGTATTCACATTTAAAATGCATATTTTAGTTATAATCAACATAATAATTAATGAGGACCACGATTCTAGGAAATCATTCGGTATTTTAGGTTTAAATTGATTTTAAAATAAATCAAATCAGACTTTGTTTTTACCATTTTTAAAGAACTCAATGCATTTTTCGTTGAATACCTCTTTTTATTGAATCAATTCGTTTTTTAATATTTTAAACTCGCAATTGTTTTGTATTCGTAGATATTTTCATTAACATTAAGAACGATTGAATTTTTTCTAAAGTGTTTTATATTTGAAAACTTCAAATCCATTACGAATAACTGCGGGTCCTTTCGATCTCAAATTATCTAAAGTGAACGGTAATGGTGCTTTAGGCATTTTCGATACATTTATCCCTTAATTGGCTGAACAAAATAGACGGCTCGAGTTTTCAGACAATTAAAATCGCGTGATTTTAAAATGTTATCAATATAAAATCCATTATTTTTATTTTAATAATGACTAAAAACTCTTAATATAAAATATTGATTATGCTTTCGTGAATTTTCATTGAAACTTAACGTTAATTGCGATCATATTTTTTTTCTGTTATAACGTAACTTATATGCAGCTATAGATTTGTGTAACTTACACAAATAGCTGCATACTATAATATGCCGGTACTAATTTGTACCTTAAGTGATCTTCTAGTTAGTCTAGATAGGGAGTTTCTTAAGCGATCGCAATTAGAAAAAAGGTCCGAGAGTAATAATATGATACTAATTTTCGCAACAGTATTACAGTTCAGGCTTACTCGCCCTTTCTTTCAAAAATTCCTTAGGTCGATCACAAAAGAAATTCTGCGGCACTAACTTCAAACATTTTGAAGTTTCCATAGAGACTGATCCCACAAAATTTTGCTTTCAAACGAAGCCTTTGTTCTGAGATAAATTTAAATCTAGTCATAATATATCATATAGTTTATTTATGTACATCTTGGTTAGATGTGGTTCATAATGCAGTAAATTTTACTTTTAGTGTAGAAAATAATCAATAGTAATATATCAATAGTATAATAATGTCTTTACAATCGTCTGAAAGAGTTACGTCCACAAACATTTAACATATGTTTAAATCTCTGGTTGCGCATTTTTTTTTGTATGAAAAGATGCATACTTCCCACAATTGTCTTCCTGGGATAATAAAAGCAAAACTAAATTAAATTAGCTCTCGTAGCTCACACTAGGATTCCTCGTGTCGTGGGTGCCATGGACAGCGCACACAGACACCCAGACCGAGGACAGAAATTTAAACTCATCGTTCAAATGAATGGAATCGCTTCTTTTTCAAAATCTTTTTTTTTTCTTTTCCGTTTTTTTTTTCTCAAAAAAAAAATGTGTTATCTGAACCAAAACGCCTAATCTAAACACTATACAGATACATCAGTGTGATCATAATATGTTTTTCAAGTACAGTGTGTTATTTTTAAGATACTAATACTTTAACAACCATTTTTTAAATTTCTGTCTGTGTATATAAAGACATCGTGTCACTCTCCAAAACTGGACCGATTTGAATGAAACTTCGCACATATATGTAACCTTGTCCAACTTAAAATATAGTCTATGTATTTTTTGGATTAATGATTTCTTTTATATGACAATACCTTTAAACATTGATTAATTTTATAAGTTTCCAATAGATTGCGGTGTTAGTTAATCTATTGGTTGGCAAAGCCGCAAGCAACAGCTAGCCTAAAATATTATCTTGATCCTACAGAATTCCTTATTCGAAGCCAAAAGTAGAATCCTGCGGGTGGTAACTTTTCCATCGACTGTACAAAATGTGTCTTCAAACAGAAGCTTTGCTCTGGGATAAGCTTCAATGTAATCAGAATAGATTCGTTTATTCTGGGATAAGTTGGTTACTCGTAATGTTGTTCCGAATCCGACAACAACTCTGTCTTGGATCTTTGATCTGGCGTTTTTAGTTACAAATCCTTATAGGTTTATAATTTGGTAACAGTCATATTTGCTAATAATAATATGGTAAACATAAGAAAACATATTATTCCTTGTAGTCTATCTTTATCTTTTCTTTCTGAACGAAGGTTGAGTGGACAGTCAATGTACTTTTAGGAGGAAGTAAATGATTGAGAGACTAATCATAAAAGCAGTAACTAATTTTGAATAGTCATCGTGGAAGATAAATTGATTTACAAAGCATTCGATTGCAAATTGATGAACAAAGTAGTGAAGGACCAGTAAATCTATTAGTTATGTCAATAGATTTATATTATAGAATGCATACTAAGGTGTATACTAATTATACTTCATAAATATTAAATATGGTATGGTATAGGTGCTACAAAATAAAATAAAAAATTGATACGCCAATGATATTTCAATGTATTGGCAAAAATATTCACACTTAGCTTAGTAATTTCAAGACTTTTGTGATGAAATATCCCTGTATACAATATTGGTCTGTAGGCGATAAATGCACTAGAGTACTATGAGTGGACGATAAACATCATCTACAGAATTAATAGGCTTCTGTAACCATACACGTGTATCAGACAGCAATCATGAACCCATTCAAACGGTTGTATATTTTAAAAGCGCAATCAATCAACGCTAATCGTAATGTAATCCATTTCGAGCCATACAAAGTAAACAATTCCGAGCCTGGTTTACTAACCACTCCGTAATCAGAGCCACTTATGCTTTCAGGTTTATGAAAAGTAAATGAGTACTCTTGCGATAATGACAGAAGACATAATCTACATTCTATACATTTCTAAGAACATTTATCTATATAAAAGAGGAAGGTGACTGAGTAACATACCCAGATATCACCCTGAACCTGGAATCCTGAAATTTTGCATGTAGCTTCTTTGTATAACGTAAGTGAGCACTAAGAAAGGAATTTTGGAAAATGCCATTAGTCAATGGTCATCAACGTTCTACGCCTTCAGCTCTTCAGCACGTGGTAGCACCCGAAGAAAAAAGCCGGCGGAAAAAACTCCCAGCACTTTTCATAATAATTACATAAATAAATTCATTCTACAGTATGTTTTGTCCAATACTGAACTCACGGGACGGCGACCATTTGTATCAATATTAGTCCACTATCATCTTTTCCAATCACACGACTCCACACGAACAGACAGCAAGCAAGTCTGTAAACATGTAGTAAAAGTCCTTCTAATCCCACAGATTAGACGGCTTCGTATACACATCACTGAACCGTCATGTTTGTTATGAGACAAAAGAAATTCCTAACGTCGACACATGTTTTGTTCTGTTTTGTTACCTCGAGGCAGGGGTAAAGGGCTGATGGGTCGTAGAACGGTTTGTATTATTAATTAAATTAAGACCGACTAAATAATAGCTTTGTATGTGCTAAATACAACAATGAGTTTGTATGGAACAATGCGTTTTCGTTACGTATGTACGTACATTGTATGTGCTCAGGGAAAACAGCGGGAACCAAAAAGGTTTTTAAGAACAGTATAAGTCACCAAAATATATCAATCCATACTCTTTACATATAAATAAACTAGATGTGCCTGTCTCTGATTTCAAACTAACTAGATTTTCCCAAGTGCAGTGTTATTTTACGATATTAGTATCGTATTAGTTATTACTACCTAAACAACCATTTTTAAAAATTTCTGTTTATCTGTCTGTCATTCTGTTTGAATTTTCACTGAAAGATAGAGGAGTCCATAGGGCAACATATAGGTTATCTTCTTAATATATAAAACTGTTGTTATAAAACAGAAATACGTGTGGCGGTAGTGCCAGCTGAGTCGAATCACGAAGTTTTACAACCTTCAAAACATGCAGTTAACACAATTTTTAATCACCATGAATACATAATGACAGAAGAACTAAATTTAATAGATACATTGCTACTCTGATAAAGTGAATAGTGTGACACAGATTTAAATAATTATTCTTGAATATAAACAAAAAAATAAGAATCGTAAAATAACAGTGAAATTTAACAATTCTATTAAAATATATTCTCTCCTTCGTTTATTGCGCTCGCTTTTTTTATTCTAAATAAATATAGAATTTAGAAATAGAACTTATCATTATATGAAATGGATACGTATTGCTTTTCGCTAAGCTCCAGGCAACATTATTTGCTCGAATAAAATTGAGTAACTTGATTGTTGATAATAGTAAAACCATAGGTCATATACTTAATATCACTAGTTCATATCTATACTCATATACTTGTATATGTCCGAGTATATAAAAAGGGTGTTAGTTACACCATTTACGAAACGGCTGAACCATTTATGATTTTGTTTTTGTATTTGTCTGTTTATTTTGTATTACTTCTACTATCTACAGGTAGCCCTATGTCTTAATTTATTTTATTGTAGGTAGATAACTACTACCTTAAATTACATTATTATTCTCGTATTTATGGTACGTCCGTGCTGCTTTTAGGTCGACTTGGATGGGTAGTGCTTGCTTTACAGCCCCCCATTTGCCTCTGAGTGCTGCCGGCAGTGCCTACATGCATTTTCAATGACAACAAATGAATAACGGATTATAACCAGTTGCATTCGTACTTCGAAAGCTATCGTCCGAAATAGACGTGTTACGTTATTGATCTATTCGTAAGTGGAAGTGAGCTGACGTCACGCCGCGGTCAAAATTATGTTAAAAGGATTAGCAGAACGTACAAAATACTGCGCTAACACTATAAACAAAATTATACATATAATACATCATGCTTTATCACATGGAATAGATATAGACATTCAAATCCCGGAGAATCCAGAATTAATACAAAGGATTAAGCTCTACGCGGTACGCTGAATGTTATGCGCAAAATTAGTACGTCTCGCTGTAATATTTATATAGAAAAAGACATTATCATCATTTAATACAAAGTATGAGAAAGAAGTACAAAGATATTGCGTATTAGTATATCACGCATTAAAGGAATAAATAAATGTTATTAGACATTCTCCATTATTCACAGATGTAGTTATAGTTTCAGACAACAACAACATATCAAAAAAATCAGTGTTGTGACAAGATACTGATACCGATATACATATACAGACTATACTACAGGTCCTGTTCACTCAACCTTTGAAATTAAAAGATGCGCATAAATATTTTATATATACAATTTATTATATGATTTAGAACAAAGAAGTGAGAGAGCTCTTAGATATGTGAATTTACTTTCGCAAACTAATGTTTTCGCCGCAGTCCATTACTGCCGACCAGCCTTTTTATTTGAATCAAATAAGAAAACTTTTCTTTCATTTCTTTTTCAGTTAGGTTCGCTACTTCTATATAAAATTCACTAAGTTTTAATACCATTATCTGCAAGGTTACGTAAATATTAAAAAGTAAGTAAATATAATGCTGGCTGAGAAAACCCGTAGGTAAATTAAAATTACCTTAAACCACTATAAATAATTATTGTTTTGACTTGAAATAAAAATGGGTCAGACAAAAAAACTATATATATTTAACAAGGTAATAAATGATGTAATGTATGCGTGTAATGAAATAAAAAACGAAATAAGATGGCCAAATGAAACAAGGATTTGAATCCGCAATTCCCCACCACGTATAAGTTAGTTTAGACTAATTAGACGAATTAAAAAAAAAGGAAGTTATAACATCGAATGTAACAGTGTAAAATATAATTTTAAAGGGTTTTAAGAAATGGTATCTTCTAAACCTTGAATCACTTGTAAAAATCAATAAATAAAAACATAATTCTCAAAACTTAAAGCTCTTTTGTAATAATGTGTACGAAATCCCATACATTATAGTTCCGTATATTGTTTTTTTTAATAAACGTCATTGTTGTAAGATCTATAGTTGTAGATATATTGCAGTTAAATCTTTTATTTTAGTGGATATGGTTCCATGAATATAATTGTTATTAATTATTCATATTCAAGCTGCCTTCCGATCACCGTTACTCGATAACAAATTTATTTATTTACGCAAAGCCATCATTAAATCCATCATAAGACCAAACAAGAGTCCGTTTAATGGCTCATTAATTCAGTGATTTGAATTTTAGATCTGAAATGCGGAAGTTTCTTGTAAATCTTTCATAGTAAATACCCAAACGCACAGAGAGATTTACAAAGACAGCTGCTAATATTAATGAACCTATTAGTCTGTTTCAGTAAGTATTTAGGTGTATTAAGGTGTCACTCGAAACCACTGTCTCAACAGGATACCTACCTACCTACATAATTATAGATGTTCAGTCTAAAAAATGCACGCCCCTCCAAAGTGCCCCACACATGCAACTTTTTATAAACCAATAATATTTCGATTAAAAGTACAAATGACGCAAACTGACAGTTTTGTTGACCAACCAGTGCTAAGAGAGTTGACAAGTCATACAATTCGTTCATTCGCTATACTCGTATAAATTTCTGAGCAGACAGAGTCCTATTAGTTGACCAATGACAGCAAGAACGAGTCTCGAGTGTAAATAAAAATAGCTTACACACACCAACTAGTAACGAGTTGTAACAAATATACGCTCTCACACATTAAAATAAATTTGCTTAGTTGAAAGAAGACATGTATTCCCGAATTTCCAAAACACATTTCTAGTTCTCTAGGCTAACTAACTCTAACAATGGGAGCTCAACTCACTAGTCCACGACCCTACTCAGACGACGACGAAGAATTACTCAATAGTTTAATAAAAACTAAATAACACGCTTTTGTGAAAATAATAAGTAAAAAATGCACTGACCTCGGTCCTTGATAATATGTATAATATATATCAAGTTAATAATATATAGTATGTATGTATATATATATATATATTTATTTATTTATACATACGACTGAAGCCAATAAAAGCGTCTTAGAAAAGAAGGGAACGGAACGAGGTCTCGGAAAATGTATCTTGAACACATAAAATTTTCGTGTTACGCCGCTATTGTGTCGCGGCGGTCTCCAACCAGATGTCCCGAAATCTAGCTAAGTGCGTGCTGACGAGGAAGTTTAGATTGAAATATATAGATGAGGGCGGCGCTAACTTCAATACAAGACCGAATCAAAACGGCAGCTTATAAGTACCGATCCGGATTAAACTTTGCAACTTCATCCCCGATTCTCCCACCTCCCAAAGTACCAACGCCTGCAAAAGACACCGTATACAAACAAGTTTATTGCTGACCCCGATCTACTCATTGCGAGGGTCCCTCGTGCGGTGAACTAAACTTGCCCAAACAGACGGTTATTTGCTCGACGCCGAACCCTGTAAAACCGCCTCAGTAACGGTGTTTACCGTTATCCGCATCAAAGGATTTGGATAGTTTTGACTACCGCATAGGTTGGCTGGCAAAATTGAACACCTTCGTTGTAATCCCTTTTTAATTGCAATAGAATTTTCCGGTGTTAAAGATCAATTAACAATGGCGGTTGTGTTAAAAAGCCGTGCATAAACAATAAAGACGAAATAGAAGAAAGAAGACAACATACGAAGTTCCGTATGCTTAAATTGGGGATCTCGTAATTCTATATGCCGCCAAATAAATAAAAATACTGTAAACATAATTAACCAAGGCGTTTCCACTTAGTCCTCAGGGGTAGCAACGCGTTTGTGATCGACCTAAGAAAGAACTTCTATCCTGTCTTGGGTTGATAACAGATCTCCATGGGCTGCAGTGACCGCTTACCATCAGGTAGACTGCATGCTTGTTTGCTACCTCCCAGTTATAAAGAAAAACAGCTTCTGGCCTATTTCTTACGACCATATAACATTAACATAGACATTCGTATTTATTTTGTTTGTATTGTCCGGATAATTTAACCAAATATTATTTGAATTATTAATAGGCATCTTGGAAATTTCCGTAGTCCCTTAGGAGGACCCCAAACCGACAAAGTTGGTGCTAGGCGAAAATTTACTTAGTTTGATAATTATCTGAACTTCATAGTTGAATAAGTGAGCAGATCGAGTTCTATCCGCTTTACGTCTTACTTTGACTTGTTGAGAAATGAATTGGAAGTTCGAAGTAATCAACACCGCCAGTTTTTAGAATTCAGAGCGACAAATTCGAAAATGCCGTCTATAAAGTTCTACCTTCCTTACCTTAACTCCATATTTACCCTTCTAACCTTAAATAGGTTTGTGCCATCAATCCGTTGTAATTTTCTCTGTGTTTTGGTTACATTTATGCCATCATAAATCAGCCGTTAATTTAATTATGTTTCGGGAGGGTTACCGAAAAGCTTACATACATACTGGGAGTCCATGTTACTCCTCAATCATTTCAAGCCTCAGTAAAGTGACTACTTAACATAATGAACTCATAGCCACGTTCGCTACTTCAAATGAAAAATTAAACCTGATAGAGTTGAATAAACTCGCGATACGCAGGATTTCCAAGTATCGGAAATTAATACAATTATTTCCTCTAAATTGGGCCAGCGTGGCGGAGCATACCCCAGAGGCCGCACGGTTTTGGGAATAAATCCATTCCCAACAATGCAACATTACAAAGGGTTGGGGAATCTTCGGTACAACTAGGCATTATACGTCTGCAGAATATCTGTTCTATTCTATTTGGAGAAATCGTTCTAAAATACCGCCCTTTATATCTTTTCCAATACCTAACAAAAGTTGACCACACAAACGGTAGATTAGAAACCACAAGGGAATGGCTTTGTCAAAATCTGCTTTGACGTAATAAGTCACGTAGCGAAGCCGATGATGCGATGTGTGTCTAAGGACCGAGACATAAGTACTAACACAGAGAATAAACAATGATATTTCGATAAAGAAACAAAACATAACATCGAATTATTCAATGGAAGCACATAACTGTCTATTGCTATAAGAAACTACAACATTAGGTAGATCTATACATATATGTATATATCGTTTTTTTTTTTAATAATAGGAACCTTTATGGTTCCTATTATTTTAACATTACCCTAATAATAATATTATTAGGGTAATGTTCAAACTTATTATACATATATTACTTGTTTTTATTATACATTATTATAAAGGCATATTGACCACCGTCGACTACCACTAGCTTCTATATTACGCAATAGACTTGTGAACAGAACATTTATGTAAAACAATGGATCGAAACAAATCGTGTACGCGGGCGAAATTATGGCGGGAATGTAGTCACAGATAAGTTATAGAGAAGTTCAAACTATGACCAAATGTCTATACTCAATCAATTCAAACTTATATCGAATTCAGAAGACGCGCGACCGCTTGAGTGATTCGATGATCTTCATCCCGTCCCACTTAGACTTGTTAGCAGGGCCGGATTTAACCAGCCGGTAACGAATTTGTTGATGACGCCTAAGAGGAAAACAAAACGGCAAAAAGAACAAGTAAAGTCGACAAAGGTACCATGCATAAATTACGTCACACGAATTAGATTTTTTAACTCTTTTCTGACAGCTTTCTGACAGCTGTGCCATATTCTTGAGACGCCCTCCCTAGTGTGACGTCACGTATTACTACTATAAAATTTTATGTCGCTGAAAATCATTTTTATCTTTTTAGTATCGTTATTAAAGCGTATTGCTTCGTTTTTCCTAAGTATAATTTATTTTCCAATGTGACGTCACGATATTTAGAAGCCCTCTCCACCCCTTGTCACACAACGTCACACTTCGACAACCACCTCCCTCCCCCTTAACATATGACGTAACGTATGACCCTAAGTTCGACGCGTTAAAAGTGGGCGCTCGAATCGTTCACCACGTACTGCGACGTGGAACCTCGCAAATGTACCACATAAGATTTAGATGTTGCACGTGTTTTTAATTTTTTTTGTTGCACGTTTGAAGGTGGTAGAACCTTTTAAGGTTCGACTCCGGAGGCACCACCGCCACACCTATTTCTACTGCTGCTGTGTCCTGGTTTGGAGGGTATGGTCACGGAGACATACTTAATCGAAGCGTTCCAACTTAGTACTCAGGGGTAGCATTTGTGGTCGATCTAAAAAAGAACTTCGATCCTATCTTGGGTCGATTACAGATGTCCATGGGCGACAGTGACCACTTACCACTGTGGACCACGGTGGACTGCATGGTCGTTTGCTACATTCCACTTTTCTACGGTCTTACGGTCAGAGAGCGGTGGAGCCAGGACTCGTTGCTACTCTTGCTACGAATATATGGTTAATCCGCTCCTAGTGTAAAGAGTCAATAAGCGTGGAGAGCCTTATTTGCAATAGAGTTCGCGTATATAAATAACCGATATCTTACACGCCGCCCACAGAAACGGTATTAATACTGCGTCTCGTTGACCCACGGGAATGACGGCTCGACCTCTTTTATATTTTTATTTGAGTTCATAACCGAATTCAATAAAGGGCGAGGCTTTAAATTATACCATTTTATGTGACCACACTGACAAGAGTATCCTACGATTTTACCGAATATAATGTTATTATGAGATTATATATATGAGATGAGGCAAATAGGACTCATTTGAACTTATTTTAAGTTATTATGAAGAGGCAATGGCAACTGTCTAGTTAATCCACGCCAACAATTTTCTACGATAAGCTACATTTTCAGCTTGACTAGGGATTCATAATATTTTTGAAAACGCTGGGTACAGAGATTTAGGCATTGACTGGCTACAAATTAGAGTAGCGAAATCATTACACACAGGCTTTCTAGTTATCGAGAGGACCTATGAATAGGAATGGGACCAGTAAAAATCAATCCACCAATACCATACCATACCATATCAACGGGAAAACAAGATGCAAAACCTATATGACTCTTAAACCGTTTATTTCGTTTACTACAGTTAAAGATACTTTCCTATTAGATCAGTAAGTGCCCTTGGTCGTATTTTGGATTGTGTTCCATCGCTCAATGATTCATGAATGTTCGAATTGAGTGATATAATGGACTCTAACAAGTGCCCACACTTGCGACTGTAATTGACGTTAATGTCTATAGAGATATTCTGATAGAAACAGTTGCGTATTATATATGGATTATAAGAGCTTCGAGACCATGTTTAAGAAGCAACCTACACATACTTATATAATTGACTTTATTCATTACAAATAGAACGTTAGTATGAGATCATTTTTATATAGAAATTATCCTTTTTCTTGTTTCATAATTAAAAAGAGTATTAAACACCATCTTATAAGGACTGTTTCATTACGTAAAGAGCAACCCTGAGTTTAAATCTTGATTGGCAGATGTTCCTAATGGATAGAATGAACTCTCTGAAATATATAATAAAAAAGGAATCTTTGTCTTTTAGTCGACCTAAGATAGTTCTGAAAATAGAAAACTTATAAAATTCTATTTGTACGGAAAAGCCTATTTCAGACGTCAGACTTTTCGTATGCAACGGAAGTATTAAAATATTTTACGAAGTAATTAATAATAATGCACTATTATTAATATTACACATTAATATACGAAAATTGATGTGTAATATTATGATGATTCAAAGCGATTGAACGCCTGCTTAGCCTGTTGTATGATTGAAAGTCTCTAATACTTCTTTTTATTAGTCTGCACGATACCATTGCCACATTTCCTGTATCTGTTTTATACTCTGGTATAGTAGCGTCTAATGTTCGCGTTTTTGTCATTTAATTTGTACTAAAACGGCTCTGCTTTGAGATATTTTGTTACGGATCGACCGCTATAATGACGGGCAGACGACGATTGTAGCGATCTTCCAGTTTAAAAACGCACGCCACTCCACGAAACAAAATTATTCTAATTTGTGAAAACATACACTTATGTCTTCACTCTTTGCTAAGTCAAACTCGTCCGTGGACCCGTCCGTCAAGTAATCGGGCGATCTGTCACGTTCAGAAAATTATATGGCGGAAAATGCCATTGTCTCACGGGCAACTTATTTGTTGCGTCGTTTGTACGTTTTACATAAGTTCTTCTTATTATTCTTCGTAATATCGAGATATTATTGGTTTATATGTATTACGTTGCATGTGTGGATAAAGACTTTGGTGGGCCGTGCATTTTTAGACTAAACGATTTCTACCTATGTATGAATCTAACTAATCAACTAGCATTAAAAAGGTTGATAACACCTAAAACAAAAAAGGTATGTGGTGGTGTTCCGTGCCGGCGTAGCTTCAAAATGTGTAAAACGTATATAATTTTTACCCACATGTTTTTGAACTTGAATTTAGTACATAAACGACATAATGTATTGCATAATAGGTGAGCTTTGTTTGAAACTGTCAAAGCCGCGAGACAGAAGTGATGTCTATGCCATTGCTCCCATCGGCAAATATTTCGTTTTGCTATTAATTACAACTGACGTTGACTAGCTAATGAATTTAAATTTTCACTTAAAGAGATTCCTACATGTACATTAATTAGCCAAGTAGACTGTTAAAGTAAATAACGCGAGCTAAGACTAAGACTCGTACGTCAAACGGTGATATTTTAAGCAGATCTCCAAATTTGGTTACACAATGGAAGTTAATTAATACGAAAGACAGTTGATACAGCTAGTCAATGGAGCGTAATATTAGCTCCGAAGACTTGCTCGCGTATAACGCATTCTACGATTACCCCACCGTGAGATTACTATACCTACATTTTCTGCGCAATAAATTAATCTAGAGATCGCCTAGAGGTCGACAAAAATCGACCGTATATCATAGAACTATCAGTTGTAAAATATCTATAGAATAATTAAAAATATTTTTGACTACGCAAAATGACTATCGATTCAGTATTTAAATGACGCTCCGTGTATAACAGGTGTCTACATATATACGTGTGTGCGTCAATGGCATGGTTGTATGCGTAATGGTTTATTTTACTAATTTAATGTATTTGTAATATATTATTATATAAAATATTGTCTCTCGGCACTTATTCTATTATATATAATATAGTATAAACTATGCCAGATTTAATTGTCGTAAAAATGCTTACGAAAGTTTTAGCTTCACGTATTTATATTATGATGATTTCCATGAGCGCATATAAGTCACAAAAGATTCAGACTCAGATCTAAAAAATGCCGTAATGACCTGAAATATTCCAGTAACACACTGATATATAAACCTACTCGTATTTATTACTACGGTATTTGTGCAGCCGTGAAGGTTTGCAGACAAATCAATGCACATTTTTGCATGTTTAATTGAATATAAAAAAACAATATTCACTAGTAGTCAAACACTTACATTGTGATACAACTTTTTTTTCACATTCACTCATTTAGACGGATAAGGAAAGAATGATATTTAATTATTTTATTTCGTATATATAGAAACCACCGTACTCGAGGTAATCTATAGATACAAAAGAAGGACTCTCCCAGTCATTGGTGTGATTTTTTTTTTCTGATCTGGCAAGTCTCAATATATAAAAGAGTTCGTAAGAATATACCAACAATCAAACTATATTCTCTCCGAAAAGGTTCACGTACAGACTCGTCTGCATAATCGCAGATGTCTGCTTCCCACGATCATTGTTGATAGACTACTGTCTAAGATCGTTTGGATTAAAAGATTTTAAACAAAACTATCGTTATCCTTATATTTTATTCGCGCTAGATAATATTTACGTCAATTACGTTGTTATTACAATGGGAGACACTATTTAACAATTGCTGTTTTAGAACGCAACGGAAAACTAAATTTAAAAGAATTAGAATCGGACTAAGTGACTCCAATTAGAAGAGACTATATCCTACTTCAATTCGTTTTGAGGATGGTAGAACCTTTTACGGTTCGAATCCGGAGGCACCACCACCACACCTCAGCCTGCTTATAACAGCAGTGTTCTTGCTGCTGTGTTGTGGTATAAAAGATGTGGTCAGGAAGACATACTTAATCGAGGCGTTCCAACTTGGTCCTCAGGGGTAGCAACGCATTTGTGGTCGACCCAAGAAAGAACTTCGATCTTGGATTGATTACAGGGCGGCAGTAACCATCAGATGTGCTGCATGTTCGTCTGGTACTACTAATCTTCACCCTGGAAACTCCAGTGTAGATTAAATTTGGATTAGTTAATTAATTTTTGATCTTTTGATTTTCTTTCTCTCTCTCTCTCTTTCCAACAAAGCTTAACTAGTGCTTTTTCTTACGAAGACCAGCTAATTACGGTGGTTTTGGTCTTCTAATCTCTGACCTGACCGCTTTACTTACCTAGCTTAGTAGACCTAGCAAATATCTACACAATCCATGACATAAACATGTTCGAATTTGAATATTAGTTTACGAAGAACCATACGCGAAAAAGTAGAAAAATAATTCATGAGTAACATATAAAAATAATTTGATAATAAATTGTACTACGATTTTATTTATAAAACAAAATCAGGAAATGTGAAATAAATAATTTATTTTCAAAATTATAAACGTCCAGGAGTACTCATAGAATTATAAACAGAGCAGAAACTTTAGCTACAAACTTTCGTTTCGTACTTTCGTACTCTAAACTTTACGCGTACACTACTTACACATTAAAAGATATTAAGGATGCTTATCCACTTACCAAAAAGAACGCATCCAGCGCAATCCCACAACACAAACAATCACTACACACAACTTCGATGTCACACAGCGGAAAATGTCAGCGACGTTGGATCGGACCGCGCGCGCGTTCTCTACTGTTGCCGACGGGCGGGCGGCCCGCCCAGATGTTATCTCGCATTTGGTACTGCGCGAGTGATAAGCTTCGAGCGGAGGTAATCTCGAGTAAAGAACGGTAATAAGTTCCAAGTTAAAATCCCAGGGCTCTTTTTAAAATTCGCCATAAATAAATTCATTGTACAGTATGATTTTGGTTTTTTTTTAGTTTTTGTTTTTGAATATTTATAAAATTTTGAAATATTACTGTTTGTGGTTAATTTTATTAACTACTATATTGTTTGTTACCAATACTCTGTCATAATTTAGTAACGAGAAATATGATAAATTAACTTTAATAAAAAATATTTGTTAAAAAATATCTCATAATTCTATTCCAATCAGTTTGAAATTTCAAAATACAGCTTTAACTTTTCACTTCTGTTGGCAGTCCTCAAAACTGCTTCCGGCCCAGTGGCGGAAGGGTATCCACGGGGAATTATAGATGAAAAAAAAAAAACGCTACGCTATCTTCTTGTTTTGTATTTTATGTACATTTTATTCATTTACATACAGAGTACGTGTCTGTATTTAGTTTATAGCACATTAGTTTAGTAGAACGGGCAATTGCAGTCCACATTATATAATAACGCAAAAACTTGTATTATAGCATACGTGTTACTTGCTCTATACCTTGATAAACAAGTTAAAAACAATAAATTGTGATAGTTGATTATGCTATTGAGAACAGGTTATCAACATAGTTGCAATTGTGCGTGCTGCATCAAACATGATGTTTATCCTAATAATAATATTGTGAATGTGAATTTGTTTGTTAAGTTTACACACTTTAGCTAAAGTAGTAGTAGTAATTTAATAAGTAACCGTCATAATAGTGGTAAAAAAAATTATGTGACTACAGAAAATGACAGAGTAACTTCTGTCTGCAAAAAAATCTAAAGGCTGGAAAGAATGAACGAGAACGAAGCCGCGGGATAAAAGTCAGTATCTACATACATACAAACAGTGCGTATTTCTCGTAAATGAGAGAATATGTGTGT
>DWNJ01000326.1:0-16144 GCA_018250275.1 Udranomia eurus | reverse complement strand
AGGGGTAACTGTTTCATCGGACGAGTACCGTAAAATACGAGATGATGTTTAGTGACATCGCCCGGCTGGGGTCATGTCTGTAATACGAAATTCATGTGAGTTGATTAATAATTTTACGATGATGAGTTTCACTGTGCACCGTCTCGTATATATAGTTATTATCGAATTGGTTTAATGTGCTTCAGTTTACATCAAAGTGAAATGGTTCTATTCTGTTGGCATCTTAACGACGCTAGACGAAGTTGGTTACTACAGTAGAATCCCGACTATCCGAACCACGATTATCGAATATCCAATTATCCGGACTCGCGTCACGACTGTAAGTAATAGTAAAATTAGTTTTTAAAGCGCCTCCGACAGTAACTCTTGCTCTTTTTGTTTGCGAGACTGATAGTTTTTTTTATTTTTATTACATAATAAAAATTAAATTTCAAATATTGTTAGATTTGACTTTCATATCGAATATCCGGATTTTCTATTATCCGAAATACCACTGGAAGGTGCAACCAATACAAATCCCTAATCACTCAATTTAAATTCAAGCAGCTTATAATTAACTCTGTAAATACGGGAAAAATACCGCCCATTTATATGCATTTAAAATTCCGACAAACAGTTATTTCAGGGCGAACGCCCCACAGTTCATAACGTGATCACACAAAAGGCACCTAAACAAATACACGGTGTTATCACTGCGTCTTCATTTTAAAATTCCCTCAAAAGGTGTCCAAGCGCACTGTGGGTGGAGAATAATGGTGACTGCGAAGTACAAAAACAAAAGTATGATTTTTCAAATTGAATTGAAATAATAAATATTATGAAATAATAAACCTGTATTTCATAATATTTTGTTCATGTTATTCGTTCAGTACTGTAAGCAGTATTAGGAAGAAGATAAGAAGACGAAGGAAAGAAGAAAGAGGAAAGAAAACAAATTTATTATTACGTATTTTGTGCCTTGTATTAGTAGTGTATTATTAACTATCTAGGTCTAGGATGAACATAAGATGAGCCACCTATTCTTTTGAGTTATAACATACATATTATGTAGTCGACTAATTCACATATTAATCGAATAACTCTGACCCCATAATCTGTACTAATTATAGATGAACATTATAACCTCAAGTCTCTTAAGAAACTCTTAACTGAAAAATGGAAATACCAAAAAGCTGGTACAAAAAAAAACAAAAACGTCACTTAAAAATTAAACCAAAAACTCGGTTAACACAGTGCGGAAAGGCCTTAAGCAATCACCGTACCGGTTCCGTTTAATAAGGGTCGTTTCACGCTGTTTGTGCCGCTGCCAAATCTCTTAATTTCCCCGCCCGCCCAAAAGCTCTGTAAACAGCACCCCAGCTTATTAGGTTCGAATCTGTGCAAAACGTAAATTAGGTTTTAATGTTTTGTGATTGAGTGAAAGATATCAAAGTAATCTTTCGGTAAGCCGTGCTTAAAAAAATCCTGAGAATAAAATATTTTATTTATCCATTATCCGTTGGTATCCCAAACTAGAGTTGTATTTATTAGGGTATTTATTGTCCCTGGTCGTTTCTTCTGTTCTCCCCAAATCCACCTTTTTCAAGTGTCTTGACTAGTTGGACTAATCGTCCCAATAGTCAAGGGAATTGTACCTCTTTGGTCTTACCAAATGTTTATGGTAACTCTCTAATACATGTTAGATCTTCACTGAAATTATTTAATTATTTTTTACTTTATTTTATTTCCAATAAAGTTTGCCTGGAAACCCCTATTAAAAATACAAAGGTTATTTAAAACTAGGTTTGTCTGGAAAGCGTTATTAATAAACGTGTAAATTATATCTCATCAAAAATGTGAAGAATATTCGAAGCAGCTCCCCGTTGTGGGGAAAACCAACCCCACGAATACTACGTAAAATGAGTAGAAACCGCCAAGTAAAAGCTATTGTAATAAAGCACATTCTACTTTCAAAGAGCACTTAACAACCTTCATAAAAAGTTTACACCCAACTTTAATTACAATTAACCTTACCTCACATAAAATAAAAAGCCTTAAATAAAACGGTACACACAGACATACGTACGCCTCACTATCCTAGATGCTCGGATTAGAGCGGTCGTAAAACCTAAATAGGATACACAGTATAGCGACTGTATATAGATAACTTGAAGCGGAAGGCCAGTATGTCAATAAAAGTTTATCCATCGGATCCAGGCTGGCATGCGCTGCCTACAGAAATCGCCCCAAATTGGGGCCGCCCCAACTTACAGCAAATACGAGTTAGTGTATTTGTTCCAACTTGGAGCTGAATTTTGAGAGATATTTTTCTTTAAAAACATTTTTGTTGTCTTGAATAATTTGTGGCTTCTATTCAGATATGAATAACTAAAAAACTTGTTTTTTTTTCTATATTTACTTTCAATATTAATGTAACATAGCTACTAAATGTTTTAAATGTGTGTATATGTATGTATATGCATAGGAATAATATCAGGAGACGTAGGAGGACCTCCTTTTACCACTTTACACAGGTGTGTTGCTCTTATGGTACTGACTACGCTTACATTTGTATGAATATTCTGAAGTTATTGTTAATTTAGACAAAGCTTAGAGAAAACAGAATTTGCAGTGCCAAGTATTATTTAGATTCATTATCAGAAACGTGTCTTCCTCCGAAACTATTAAATATCAAAATTACAAATGACAGAATGATAAGACAATAAAACAGACAGACAAAGTGGTAAAAGGACGCTGATTCAAAAATCAAGAATCATATGTTCATATTCATATAATGTATACAAATACACTTAATGACATAATTTTAGGCGTATACATTTTCTTTAGTCGCTCGTCATCGGCTTTCAACGCCTTTGGGTTCTCAGGACATGGTAGACCGGGAGAAAAAAGCCGGGGGAAATAAAACTCCCAGCACTCTTTTAAATATACGACATAAATAAATTCAATCTACAGCATAATATTGGTCCGACATTGAATTCACGGGACAGCGACCGTTTGTGACAGTGTCAGTAACTACTCTTGTTATCTCTATTACCAGTTGTAAAAAATTTATACTTTTATATCTATAATAAAATACAATAATTAAAAATGTATTTTGACCACGCAAAATGACATTAATTGTTTGACATTTCTGATGCTCACGTCACTTTCGATTCAATATTCAAATGACGTTCTGTGTAGGTATAACAGGTATATACGTGTGTGCGTCAAAGCCATGGTTGTATGCGCAATGGTTTCTATTACTAATTTAATGTATTTCTAATGTATTATTATTTACAAAATATTATCTCTCGGAACTTCTTCTCCGTATAAACTTTGACTGTGCCAAATTTTATACTCCTTCGTTCGTGTAATTGTCGCAAAATCGTTCCTAAACTTTTTGCTTCACGTACGATTCCTATTCACATGCATCCTATTGTATACCGAAAATTAATAATCTATTGCAGGGACAATAGATGTAACCGGTACTGAGCCTACACCATCATGTTATAAATACAAACAGAACTCCGAATGCCACTCGTTAATTCTGCACACTTTACACTGGTGGCAACTGCGCTCGACGCACGCAATAACACGCACCGGCGTCCACGTAGTTCGCTAGTTTTTATCTACAATAATATAAATTTGAATTTGTGTATGTATGTGTATACGAAAATTCGAATCGCGCATAGCCCCGCGGCTTGTGTAGATCGCATGCGATCGTGCAAGTTGAGCAACGTCGGGCGCGGTCAGAACTGGATGGGTCTGACCGATAGTGGTATTTTCATGCGCGTTTCTGTGCTTCTGAGGACATGTTAAGCAGTCCCCGATTGTTATCGACGGACCTCGTCGAAGTTCATTTGGGAGTTTGAAAACATCCAACATACTGGTTGGCTACTAACCAGCTCTTCCGCCAACACAAATTGGAGCAGCGTAGCGGCGTATGCTTCACCTGTTGTGGGAAGAGACCTGTGCCCAAAAATGGGACATAAAATGGTTGCGGCTAATGTGTATACGAAGATAGAACATTTGACACGGCCTATGACTGCCTTATGGCAGAAGTAGGCCGTGTCATTTATATGCCTGCCAGTGTTCAGGCTATGTTCTGGTTTGAGCGCGTGGTAACGACGCCTTCCAACTGTGCCCTCAGGGCTCGCAACGTACCGGTTATAGATTTTAGACAGGATTGTTTTGTTTGATTCTTATTGATTTCAGCATACTTATAAATATTAATGGTAATCGGTATTCATAGGTATAAGGACATAAAAAACCTAATATCGTTTTTATACGACATTTACATTATTGTGTGTATCACTTCTTTATTAAATACCTGAGAAACCATCTATAAAACACTAGCCTTCCCAAGTTTTCGCTCGCATTTAACTCTTCTATCCCACGGGAACAGTACTTTTACTGGATAAAAGGGCCATTCGTAATTCTCTGTACTCCTGACACCTACAGCTGAACTCGTATGTACAAATTTCAGGATAATCAGTTGGAGTAGATAAGGCATGAACTGGTTACAAAACAAACCTACATTCGCCTTTATAATATAAGTAAGACTCAATATTATGTTTTTGTATTTTTAAGCACGAGCATCGTCGCGGATATTACCTAGTTTGACATAAATAAAACAAAAGTATCGTTCGACAGTGCATTCAGTACAATAGATGCCAAACGCCACTGTCGATAAATGAAATACCATTTGTTTGCAATGCTCGTTAACAAACATTTTACTCTTTTATTCCATCTGTGTTTTATGTAAGTATAGCTGGCCCGACGAACTTCGTACCGCCTCCCCGTCCCAACTTTTTAATTTATGAACCGATTTTAATTAAAGAAACACTAAATGTCAAGTGAAGCTTCTGCCGTTCAGCCGTTCCTGAGATTAGCGTGCACAGACAAACAGACAAACCGACAAACAGACAAAAAACCTAAATTCATTATTCTGTCTTCTTGTCTCTAATAAATACCCCTCTGGTTCTCTGCTGAAATGGTTCTCTCAGACTGTATAAATATATAGAGTGTAACTAAATATATTGTGTACGAGTAAACATTTTGTATTATATTTTCCAGAAGTCAGGATTATTGCGTGGAGTATAAGTGCAAGTTTATTGTAGCAGACGCCACGTGTTGCCGAAGCAAGTGGACAGCTGTTTAATATAGCAAAATATTTAAAGGGAACGTTGCACTCTGGCTGATACTTTCTTAGAATGTCTTAATATTAAGTCCATACCACATCATAAGATGTAGTCGTGTGTAATTCGTCTCTAGGTAGGTAATATTAATGTAGTATGTCGGATATTTTCTAACCCCCAAATGGACTCCAACGAGGTTTAACGACTGCTATCGATAACACCGGGACCGACTGCTTAACGTGCTCTCCGAAGCACGGATATTTAAAGTTTACCTATTATTTAGTCATATTGTCGACTCCGAGAGTTAAACAAAACTATTTACCACAGAACGCGCGCTATTCAAATATATTTCGACAAAAAACTCTACGAACATGTAGGTGCAACTGTGTAAAACATATTTCTTCGACAGAAAACTTTTCGCAATCAGCCAACCCGGTCTATACCAGCATATTGGCTACGAGCTGCGTATATTGGCTATATCCGTCACGTCATACGTCGCCTTATTGAAACATTTACATATCTATGTGATCCGTCCGCGAGCATTGTGACCCTCATCGAACGATACGCTGTAATGATAGTGTAGCGACTACGGTTGCCAGCTGTGTTAGGAGAGAATATTCCCGTTTTTCAGCAACGGTAGGAGATGGGGATGCCTAAAATTTACGATTTTACTTTTTTTTGGTCGTCTAGTGTTTTTAGATACAGTAAAAATTGCGTTAGGTAAGGATTAAGGACATGATTAAGATCTTCTAGTATTAGTAGAAATTATAATTTTTCAATTTTAATTAAATCTAATATAAACTTTCTCTGCCATTCTACTTTATTGGCCACTAACCAGTCTCAGTATTTAAGTAACAGCGTAACGGCAAACAAAAAGGCAACACAAGTCAGAGAGGTACTTTTAAAAGGCTAGGTACATTGAAGGTATATTGAAAACATATTAAGAAATCATTACAAAAACTGCAGCACACTTGCTGTTTGCGATTTAATTACTTTAATTTAATGCATCCCGTTTGTTTTTTATATATTAAGATGTTTTATTTGTTAGATTGTTTGGGTGTTTATATTGTTTTCTTTTTTTATTTATAATCTTTATGAGCCTAAGCCCGGAAATAAAGATTTATTTTTATGTTTTTATTTACTTTAAAAATAGAAAGCAGTATTCAATCCCAGGCTGTATTGCTATCAAAAATCGACCGCTCAGAGTTGCTCTTAGCTCATCGCCTGGCTTCATACTTAGCTTTTATTGAATCATTTACATATGTATGTAAGCTTCCAGCGCATTGTGAGACCAAATATTGACGAACCGACGATTCGGTTCCGAACATTGCGTAATGATAAAACGGGTAAGCTCTATGCCAGGATTTGGTATCTGCTTTTAGTATTCAATTCTTATATTTGCTTTTTTCTTTGTCTATGGTTAAGATTAAAAGTTTAAAGGAAGTGTTTGCATTATGTAACGTAAAATCAATGACGCCGGCTTTTTGAGCTGTGTTTGCTGTTTTTATATTTGTTTGTAGGTATAAAGATCAAAAGAATCGAATTAGAAAAAATAAAATCCATGGCGCTGTGTGTTTTAACACGCTTTAATCAGGCCGACCTGTAACTATGTAATAATAAAATCTAAGAATCTGAACTACACCCACTTCTAATTATTGTATTATCATGAAACTTGAGCGTTATAGATTAGATGACAATACAGTATTATAGTACCATTGAGCTGGTCTGATTATGGCACGGGAAAGCGTGTTTGTAGTTATTTTAGTTATTAATTTATTTGTTATTTCTTATTTCTAAGAATTTTGCTACTAGATGACTATTTAATTTTGTTATCACAAGAACACAAAGCAGTAATTTTTCTCAAATAAGATTTACAGTATGAAAGTACATACTACATTCGTATCAACAGATTATAAAACATACATATTCGTTCTACCTAACAACTTATCTATCTAATAACTATTTATACTAATACCTGCTATATAAACCAATTATTAATTCCAAATGCATTTCCCACTTACCGAACACAACACAGTCCCAAAATTAGATGTTTTCCAATACATTTTTATTTACCGAAAAAGCCGGTTACCGTCGTGCTCAAGTTTAATCGACTTTCCCGAACAGAATTTTCGTGCAGAAGTTGAAATTACACCGGCATAGGAAAGTCGATTATTACACCAGTCGATTCTATATCGATGGTATCGGTTCGACCGAAACTTCCGCCGACTTAAAACTTGTTTCTATACAGAAATGAATTGCGTGATGTATCGCCTAAGCAGCGAGTGATTCGTGGAATCCGAAAGATGTCTTAATATTATTGTATACTAGCTGTTGCCCGCGGCTTTGCCCGCGTTATTATATTCGTTTATAAATCTTTCGGTTTTTGCAGCGCACGCCAAGATAATTGGCAGAACGCTAGACACATATTGTTTATATTTAGCGAAAGCTGAGCCACCCCCATTGCCTCGTTTTTTTCAATTATTTTTTTCTTCTCTTTTGTTAATGTTAGATTTAGTGTCCAATTTTAAGTCACCTTCTACTTCTGTATTTTTTATGTGAGGCAATAAACCATTTTTTTTCTTTATTTATATTATTGGACAATTTACACAATGGCCGCAACCCTTTTATGTCCCGCTGCTGGGCACAGGTCTCTTCAGACAACTGGGGAAGGCCCGGAGCAGATTTACACACTATCATTTTAAATTATAGCCTATGTGCTATTTGATGCATAAGGTATATTACTGTAGAGTTTCATCTGAATCCGTTTAGTAATTTTGGAGGGGAAAAGTAACAAACATCCTCACAGACTTACGCTTCTATTATATCAGTAGGATTGGTAGATGGTTGGTTGTAGATGTAATATGTTTTAGGGCTAATAGGATTAACTATTGTTTTCTAATGTATTACATAAGCTTAACTTTGTCCATACGGATGCCGTATTAGGACTGATAGGAATATACCCGTATTTCTATAGACATAGGTAGAACTCGTGTTGGACGAATATTTTAGTTTAGTGACTATTATAATACTTTGGTACGAAATGTCGAAGTTATTGAAATATAGAGATCACTTAATAACATGACACATACTCGCTCCTTTCCTAAGTATTAACTTTTTCGATTGATATATAAAAATAATAATATCATCATAAATTTCTACGACTTTCAAAAACAAGTTTTAACGTGTTTAAATTCATCACCCTAAAATGGCGCTTCAATGAGATAAATTTCTAATTAGGCTTTAATATCAACTCGCAAAAGAGGTATGAAATATGATTTTCCGCAACGAAATAAGCAAACTTTCTTAATCCTACAATCTGGCTCAGTTTCAGAGTTTGTTGAACAACCTTCTTACTAGTTACCTCGTAATAGAGGTGGTAATGAAGCTCGTTTTAATTAAGTGAGCCTTGCAAATATTTTTGCCGGAGGAGATATTTGCGAGATACATATTTAAAAGGGGTTTTCTCGAAATCATAAAGACAACAAAACTGCAGGAAACAATCTGGCCTTTTCCCTACGTAAACAAGAGGCTGCCTCGGTAATCGCGATGAAATTTATTAACATAAAATAACAGTGCCTAATTAGCCCCGGTTTCGGAACGTCTGCCCCGCGCATAACATTATCCTACCTTCACGCTAAGGGCGGGTACGTAATAGAATTCTACGTCTGACGCCTATTATTGTGAAAGGTTTACGAAAGCAACATTTCGTGGTTCGAATCCGGAGGCAACACCACCACAGCTATTTTTGCCTTATAACAGCAATGCTCTGATTTGAAGGGTAAGGGACACAATTAAACCAGGCATTCCAACCTAGTCCTCAGAAGCAACGCATTTGTTGTCAACCCGAGAAAGAACTTCGATCCTGTTTTGGGGCAGAATTGCAGAGACTTGCAGAGACGGGCAGAATTTAGACCAAAATATATGTATATTTTATACTGTATACATTTAATTAATATTTTGTTTTTATTGGCACATATAATAAAAGTGTCCGCCAAACCTATTTCTGCCTTATAACAGCAATGTTCTTGCTGCTGTAAGAATACAGTAAACTAGAAAGTTTGAAGCGTGTGATCAGGGACACATACTTTACCGAGGCGTTCCAACTTAGTCCTAGCTTGCCTAGGGGTAGCAACACATTTGTAGTCGTCCTAAGAAAGAACTTCGATCCTGTCTTAGGTTGGTAACAGATGTCCATAGGCAGCATTGAGCACTTACCATTCGGTTTACTGCATGCTCGTTTGCTGCCTCCGTAGCAATTATAAAAAAAAGTACGTCGTACGAATCTAAGAAAACCGGGTGCCTCGCTCAATTCAGCATCACTGAGCTATCGACTACAGCAACATAATAGTCAGTAACAATTTACCAACGCATTGTAGAACCGCGGTTGCACGGCAAGTGGCTCAGACCGAAGCCCGCGGCGTGCATCGCGTATAATTACGTAAACACGCTCATGATGTGATGACAGTGGATTGCGAAATTGCTCGCTCGAGCTGTGCAACTTACATTGTTTTTCTTTCCTTGAAGTGTGCTTATAGACTAAACTCGTCGAGCGCCGCGGCGTTAGAAAATCAAGTACTGATATCACTTGGATCGACGGAGTTTATTTAGCTAGCAAACTAATACTGCTCACAATAGACTGTTGAAGACTGTTTGCTGAAGTTGTTTTAAATCAATACGTACTAGATTAGAATTATTGAGGTTTATTTTAGTTCAACAGAATTACTAGGGTTGGACAGATAGAACCGGACGATTTTCTATAAAACACGCGTTGTACTCAAAAAAGGCTTACACCACAGTCTACGCTACTGAAGTTAGGATCAGTAGATTGAATACACCCTTTGACAACATGATTTGAACTAAACTGAAACGAATAGTTAAATTATTATCATAAAATGAGAGACAGTAAAAATTGCGCACTGGTTCAAACAATCTGACGAGCACTGGAAATTCGGTATGCTGTAAAGAATCACGGAAAAACACACCGAAATTTATAAGCACGGGTCATCAATGCCTTTCTCTTGGTAGCCAACGACAAACCACACAATCCAAACTCAGACCTTACCTTCGCACTGAACCCGGCATCGTTTACGGTTTAATGGCATTCACCGCTGAAAAGTACCCTTTAAATCTGGCCAGTTTTCGATGTACTTTGAGCGCTAATAAATTCACTAAGAGCCGGGCGCGGTGCGTCCTGGGAGGCCGTATGCAGATGTCTATTTGTCCAGTCATTACTGCCGGGATGTTTGCCGGGAGCGTCCGGCTTAAAGAACTGCTTGGCCCAAGTTATAAGCATCGTGGTAATAAATCAAGTTTTTGGAGCATTTTTGAAGTGAACATTTTTATAGCGGCGTTTGACACGGGAAAACCGATTAGTTATTATATAATTAATAGTGTTGTGTCTATACAAATAAAGTTTAATTCTGTTTAATTGTCAGTTAAGTGTGCAGTACCATTACACCGTCAATTAAATTGTAATTTTTTTTTAATCCTTTTTTTTAAATTTACTCATAATTATTTAAATATTGCAATCAGTTTGAAATTTGAAAATACAGTTTTATGTTTTTACTTCTCTTGGCACTCCTCATGACTACTTATTTTTTTGGTTAGACTCCGGTAGCTAGGTAGGTTTTGACATAGCGAACGAGCATGCCAGCCACCTGATGGTAGGTGGTCACTGCCGCCCATGGACACCTGTAATCAACCCAAGACAGGATAGAAGTTATATGGAATATATTTAACTAAAGTATGACTTAACTCGCCATTAAACCGCACGTCAGACAACTCGAAAGCAATCCCCTCTAACTTACACCAGAAATCTTTACATTATATATGCATCAGGGGTACCCATTTTTGCATTTGTAATAGGGATCATTGTGTAATTATTCCGTCGTTAGTGGACCAATCTATACGAAAGAATCAGGCGCTTAGCGGGCTGCAACCTTAGACCGTCCGTATTAATCTGCATTCATTACACGTCTCGGCCACTTTTTCCATTCTTTTCAGTAATATATCTTCCTTTTATGCTCTGCGGTAGCCTCGTTAAATCTTAATGGCATGCTGTATGTAATAAGCTATATATCATTATAGAGTGGCTAATATTGTCCATTAATGCTACAAAGTACAAACTTTGTATACTAAATAGTATGTGGACCAATAGTATCTTAGGTACGGTTATATTGGTTGAAATAGTGACTACCTCAATCAACGACGATCTACCTGGTCAATTTATTGAAGCTATTTATTTTTGTAAATTTGAACACCCTCTAGCAAAGGTTTATCTTTTTGACGTGATAACGTATCATAAATCAATAAACCCTGCCTGCACGTACCAAAAAGTGTCACGTTCCGCGTGCTAGCGAGAGCGCGGAACAAGCGATAGAGAGGCACGATCGGACCAAGCGTTTGTTCAATTGTAATTTTCAATAGAATCCTTCTTTGTGTTATACAAAATAATGATAATACAGTGATAATAATTCTTTTGAATTCATAAGAGTACGCAATGTTTCCTTATGACCACCTTATCACGTCAAATGATTCTTAGATTTTATTACATAGTACATACAGGTCGACCTAACAAAAACGTGTTAACAATACCACTGATATAATCTGTATAAGACAATACACCCCGTGCTTGATTTCTACTTCAGAATGATTAACTATTTAACCAATTTTATAGTTTAAAGTAGCATTTAACAGGCACTTCGTGCTTGATTACTAGTTCAACAGCAAAACATTTGATAACTCCTACATTAACTGAAATATCCTGTGGCTTTTTTAAAGGCTATCAACGAGTAACCGTCCCGTGTTTTGTAGATAAACTATGCAAATTAGTATTCGTACAAAATTAGTGCTTGTAGTTAAAAGCTAGAACGAACGCCGACAGTAGATAACAGTGGTAATGGAATGGCCTGAGATCGGGCCCGATATAAGAATGAGTCACTTAAAAATATTGGAAGCGGTGGGTTTGACCTGAGTTTTAAGTTTTTCATATTACGTCACGTAAGGGTTGTGTGCAGTTTTAAATGGAAAGAAAGAAAAAGAAACAAACATTTATTTCACGTTACAAATATAGTGTACGGTTGTTGATTAAATAAACATGTAAATTGTACAGATGTATCCATAATCATACTTTCCTACTCCTGAGAAAATGTCTAGGTTTGTTTGCAGAGCTGTCTCTCTCTATTGTCTCGTCCATCTCTTCTGACTATAAACCGAATAAATTGAATTAACGGTTTCACGTACAATTCCCTACCAAAGGAATCGAATATCTATATCTATAAATATCTAAAAAAGAGTGTAGACATCTACACGCTATCAGTTTTTTACCGGACACCGACCACACAGACTTACTCACACAACAATATTTCTACCTTGTCCAAATCATATTTTGCGAACGAACATTAAAACCAAAGTGTATGAAATCGTGTTTATATAACGCAACACTTTCTATTGCAGTCCTTCTGCCAAGAGAACGCCGGAGCCAACATCTGTTGTGTATCACGCTAATAGAATTACATTGTGAGATATTCGCGCGATTTTAGCGCTGCGCCAGCTTAACGCCAGTTTAGGAGTTCAGTTTGCGCTGCGTTTTTATTTCACGTTAAATTTATAACGTACGTTCGTTACGTCTCTAATACGGTATAAAGAATTAGAAGGTTAGATTAGAATTAAATAAGAATTATAAGAAGTTAATGGTGTGAGTATAATTATTCTGTTGAATATATTATTCAAGTTTTTTTGAACGGACAGATCTTTTTTGTTAGTAAATTATAATACATTATGTCTGAATATTTACACACAAATTAATACGCCTTACTTAAGTACTCCTCACGTAAGGCAAGTTAAATGAAAGATCTTGGTTTTTTGATTTTATATTAATCAAGTTACATAGATTTTTTTACTTTTGGTAAAACAATTGTTCTATTCCCGTAGACATGTCTAGTGTGTCGTCTATAGGCAACCAATCAACGAGTGACATGTTTCCTAACACAAAAGTAGAAGCGATTATCTTCCCCTTGACAGCCCGAAACAAACCTATTCCGCCGCCGGGCGAGCACCGTAACAGAATTAGAAAAATGAGTTATTCGTCCGGCCAAAGTTTAATGACCCCTGTTTGTTTTGCTGAATCGAACTGATTTACCAAGGTAGGACGGATCAGCGCATTGGCTTGCTGCCAGCCGACACTTTAACACTCGCGAAAACACCGGGCCGGTGCCGTATATTATACACGGTCGCCTTATCTACTTACAAATTGTTTTTCTACCTTCTCATCATATTTACGAAGCGATCTGTTTATGAAAGTAACGTCGTAAGTTTCACTTAATTGACGATTTGTAGCAGTGATACATTCTGACACAGTAGTCAGTGTTCACTTTATGTTCTTATTTAGGTACGACAGGTAGGCTTTTTAGTACCAAGTACGAGTGCCTATCATTTAAGCAAAATTTAAATATTATACTTTTTTGTTGACGTAAAAGCAGTTTCGTTTACTTGAGAAAAACTTACAGAAGTATATTTGCCAAAATTACGAATCAACACATACATATAATCAAAGTTGTCAACGACTAGATTTCTGAACATTTTCTATATTAAAGAAAAATAAAGATAATTTTATATTACCTGTTCCAACTGCAAAAGTCCGGAGCTTAAAACGCGCTTAGTTCAGCGAAATGAAAACCATAATTGTCAAACATTGGTAGCGCTGCTTCAGTACATTAAGTACCGCGGTAAAATAAAAAGTGATAAAGAAAGGTATATAGTAAACTGTGATAGTATACTCGTACTTATATCAATGACATACCACTAAATTGCTGTCTTAATAAGTAATAACGATAATGCCCTGTAACGATTACTCCGTCACCATATTATAATATGCACTACAGATAATATCCACATCCACACACACGCTTTGTGTTCTATTAATTGTTCCAGCATTAACCTGTTTTTGAGCCTTGGGGTGAGGGGCTGGAGATCTGTAATACAGGACTTCCTACAGGTACAATATCCAGTCTCTCAAAAACGTGTATGATCAAACTAAAAGTGTTATATTCTATGTATATGTATGCCTTTGTGATGAGAGATATAAATAATAATAATTATTTTTATTATACATATCAATTCTAGTGGACACAAGGTAAGAACAAGAATACCTGACCAAAAATCATAACGTCTTAGGATATATAAAATATTTATACAAACTAAGCTAATGGGTAATACACTTACAGTCGTCCACAGAATAGCGAAGACATTAGCATCTTGTTAGTCCAATCCGCATACCGACGTCCCAGCTCAAATGGTCGACAGTTCAGCAAAATTAAAATCCTAATAGTCAGGCATTGGGACCGGCGAATGCGCTGGCTTAATGCGGTACCTACGGTTAAAAATACAAAATGCAGGTACCGTCTCATGCAGCGAACTGAACGAAACGACGCCACATTAAACCAGTTCTCTATGCAAGTTTCATGCAAAGGCGTATACTTGAATAACTTAGGTTTGTTTGCATAAAAACTCGCATCTCTGAAATGCCCGTTTAGTCTGGCATTCGGGGCCGGCCATTTGCATAGAATAACAAGTGGGTACCGTGTGCCTGGAGAGCTCTTCAGTGGAATCTCCCCGCCATTTGGTTACACGCGGTCGTCGGGAGCACGTTGGGTGCGCTTAAGCTGACCGATGAGGAGAGCAATCTCCCAATATTGGGCCTCGCCTAATATTCGGCCAATCTGTCAATAGAGTGAGGCTAGAAGAGCGACGAAGTTACGTGCGTTTTCGCAATAGATGGCTTGCACTATTATGCTGGTTATCAAAGAAAATGCCGTCCACGTTAAACCTGAGCTATGAATTGTGGACCTTAAAAATGATTTAGTTGACTTTACTTTAAAATTACTTATATTTATCATTAACTTGTAAAGTAATTAACCGTCTTGACTTCAACAGCAATAGTTCAGTACTATATTTTCTATTTCCAGCCTACATTCAAATCTTATGTATCTATGTATAAATATTATTTTCAAATGACGAACATGCTTCCTGAACGTGATTCCTGTATGTACTCAAATGCATCCAAAATTAACCAATTTGGGCTAGGATAATATGGTTAATCATGAACTGTTTGGAAATACAAACATAAAAAATATCTTTGGAAAGCAGCCCACATGATGTGGGCTGCAATACTATCCAACAGTTACATACTAATAGTTATAATATCTCTTATTTTTTCACAAACAAAGTCTAGAGCCAAAGCACCTCGGATGTCACTATATTCTCGAAACATTAAATAATTTGGTCATATTAAAAGCAAACATAATTTTCCCAAATTAATCTCTTCTTATTCATCGTCCCACCGTATAGAATTTATAAAACCCTTAGCTAAGTGCTCGCCAGAAGAAAAACGGTACTCACCGGCAGCTAATAAGCGTTTGTGAATCTGACACTAAGGTCCTCAGGCATTATTCCCTTGGAAGCGTTTAGGGTAATAAATTAAAATTAACCGTACATACCGTTTGTAATGAAAGCCGGCGTTCTCGCACATTCCAAAGAAGGAAAACAATACTACGCGGATTAATAGTTAGGGGCGCGAAAAAAAAGCGCTTTGAAACCAAAGCGTCGCTTTATAAATAAACAAACGCTGCTATCAGTCGTCGACACTCGAGCGAGTTGACGTTGGATTTAATAAAAGGCTCGTTGTCGGGTCGGTGCCCAGTGTAGAGCCGCCCTTATCACGGAGTATGGAAGCGCTCAAGAGTGAATTATGTGAGGTGCCGCGGGAAGATGAAAATTAATGAGCTAAAAGTGAGTTCTGGCGATGGAACGGTGGGACTGAGATGATAAATACGCTGTAAAACGCGTCAGACGAATTCACAGCTCTATAAACTCTATCAGCGAATTAAGCGGTGAACTTTGTTTCGTGTAAAATGGGCTGTTGAATCGTAAATGTTAAAAGTGAGCGGAACATCGCCTGCATCGTTCTTCCATTAACACATTATAATATAATTTTGTAGACTGATGCTGATGATAAAATAAATATTTGC
>DWNJ01000325.1:0-16146 GCA_018250275.1 Udranomia eurus | reverse complement strand
GTTTATTGCATTTCCGCAAAATCTTGTGCAAAATTGATGCCGTGCACATCACTAAGAATTACATAGACACGGATTTGGCAGTAGACAAAAAAAACATACATATATTTATGGACACAACGCTAATAAAAATCAAACAGCTGCCAAATGTCACTGTCAGTATAAATTTTCGCGGTCTATTTTTACTGTTTGTGATTTGTTTATTGAATAAAATATAATTCAACTTATGTATTATATGTTTTTGGCCTCAATAATTAACTTTACTGCGTGTAACATTGCTTAAATAATGGCTGGACATAATAAAACACTTCTGCTAATAGCGTCCAAGTTGGGCTTGGCTGATGAAGATAAAGTTCTACGGTAAAATCTGTTGCTTTCTTTTAAAGTACACATATTGATGCTTCAAATTAAAATTATCTCATAATAAAATATGCTATAAACTTTTAAAGAGTGTCTTGTGCTTGAATAAATAATGAAATGAAATCGGACCACCTGTTAGCAGTCTTATTTGACATTCAATAGTTTTATTTTTCATATCAACTCATTAAAACTCCAATCAAATATACCTCAACGACATCAATTTGCGGGCTTAACGGCCCTGCTGTCAGCACAACATGACAATAATAACAGTCACAAAACTATCTACCTGAATTACAGGAAGGCTGCAGAATTCGAGAGGTTACTTCAAACCAAAACCGTTGCTGGGAGCAACATGACTGATACCAGCAAAGTTGTCATATGCTTAGATCTGGCAGCATTTTTATTTGGAGTAGAGCTGGATATGGTAAGTTTAATATGTATATGTACATATGTAATAAGTTTAATCTGAAGAGTTAATATTGAATTGAATATGAACCTCAGCAGAATAACTTCCTATTAAATTATCAAGGTTCAAATGTTTTAGAATGGGCTTCTAATGAACTGCAGTGTCTTTTTCAGTTTGTGTTTTCTATATAATATTTGTGTTTTAGCGACCACCATCCATACTTCATATCAGTTTGAGTGTTTTATTTAATATTTATGTGGTTTAGTGCCTATCCTCCATACTTCATACTAGAATATGAACATACATACAAATAGTTTTAAATCACCACAGATCTTTTCACTTTATTATTTACAGAAGTCAGCCATCAAGTACTCTGGTCTCAAGGCGCCAACGTACACAAACTGCCGGAAGGTGGTGGAGAATCTTCTTGAGATCAACTCCGACAAGTTGACCGTGTCTGCACTGTGTGTCGCTTTGCAGTGCAGCGGTGTCCAAACCTTGGCTGGAAACATACTCGACGAGTATCAGAAACAGGCTAAAGTGGTCGGAGGATTTATAATAAGATTATATATTGTGGTGGTATACCATTTTGTGGTTCTGTAACACTGCCATACCTATTTCTGCCTTATAGGGGCAGTGTTCAGACAGATATCTCGATTGAAAGGGGAGACACATAACTGAAACATTCCAACTTAGGCCTTGAGGGTAGCAATGCATTTGTGATCAGCCTACCATCAGGTCCACTTACCGTCAGGGTGGCTCTCCATTTAGTGATTTTGATTAATATCCTGGAAGTTGTGAGTTTTAGAATTGTATATCTATAAATATGTGTTTTATCTTTTTTTTTATGACTGAGAAGCATGCATTTATAGCAAACAAGGATGCAGCCCACCTGATGGTAAGTGGTGTCTGCCGCCCATGGACATCTGTAATCAGCCCAAGACATGAAGTTCTTTCTTATAAGGCAGATATAGGTGTAACAGTGGTGCCTCCGGAGTCGAACTGTAAAATGTTCTACCACCTTCAATACCATACCATCTTTTGATATTTCATATAAAGTTTTTAATATTGGTTTCTATTTTGTTTTCAGGAGATTGATCTAAATTTACCACAGTATGTGTGCATGGCTGTACATCAAGCTTGCAGGTAAATAATTGTAATTATTATATTAAATGCGATCTTATACCTTAACTTCTCTATAAATCATCAAGAGATTTTGTAAACAGAAAGAAAAAAGATGAAACAATATGTTTATTGACTGGTGTCACACTACCTAATCTATATCTAATAAATCTGTAAGTGATTGCTGTCTGTATGTGGAAGATATCTAAGTGAAAGCTTATTTAGGCTATTTAGCTATTTTTTTTGTTTAAAGAATAGATCCCAAAAATTCTGATGGTCTTTAACACTATGGACATCTACGCAAGCGAAGCCGTGTTAATTTTATTATATTTACAAAAAAAAAAACACATTTTACATAAAATTCTAATATGTAGTCCAATAATTATTTACAGGTTGAACAAGGTGAAAATATCTAAAAGCAAATTAATGGAGAAGTCTAGGCTAAAGCCAGCGCAATGGGCAAAGCTGGACGTGGACTGGGCCAAGTTTGTCAACGAGAAATTTGCAGTTCCAGTTAAGAAGAGAGGTCGTCCTGCTAAAAATAAAATAGTAATAGGCAAGTACCAAACTAATGAAAGTGTGCATAGCTCTCACGGGAGGATCCAAGGCGTGGTCATTGGGGTCGTGATCCCAGAGGTAGGTTGAATAGGATAAAATGATGGCATCAAATTAATTTTTTTATAAAATATACTATTCAGTTGATGATTCGATAGGTCATCATTTGAAGCTTCAGAGAGCACGTCAATCGGTCTGTCCCTGTTGTTATCGACAGACAGCAGTCGTTAAACTTTTTCGGGGTTTATAAAAGGGTTTGAAATACAACATACTGGTTTCAATACGCATTGGAGCAGCTTGGCGGTATGCTCCAGGTCTTCCCCAGCTGTGGTGTGGGAACCTTCACACACATTCTCAGGGGTAACACACCTGTGTTACCCCTGAGAATTATGTTGGGAAGCCTCGGTCAAGTGTCTCCCTGACCACACCCTTCAAACGAGAACACAGCAGCAAGAACACTGCTGTTATGAGGCAGAAATAGGCGTGGTGGTGGTGCCTCCGGAGGCGAACCACGTTATGTTCTACCTCTTACCTAATCTTTGTTTTGCTCTTGTTCATTCCTAAATCATATTTTACAGATGATAGTGAGAATTCGGAAAATGCAAAGATTCCTCAGGAAGACTTGCCCTCAGAACCACAAATTGAGCCTTACGAAGATTGGAAGAAGAGGATGCTAGACGTAGCATATGCAGAGTTGAGAGAATTAGAAGAAAACCAAAAAGCAAAGGAGGTGAAAAAGCAAAGAATAGATATGGAAGAAGATGCACAGATTTCTAAAAATAGCGAGAATTTGTCACCTAGGAAAAATAGTTTGCTAATGTCACCCAGAAAAATTAGTCAACATTTGTCTCCGAGAAAAGATAGTCAACGGATGTCACCGAGAAATAATAGCAATCAGTTGTCTCCAAGAAGAACTGCTATCTTAATGTCACCTAGAAAAAATAATGAACTTCTGTCGACAAGAAACGATAGACAGAATTTGTCTCCGAAAAAGAGTAGTCAGCGTTTGTCGACAAGGAAAAGTAGTCAGTTGTCACCGAGGAAAAATAGTCAATATTTATCTACCGGAAAAGAGAGTCAACAGTCGCCACTAAGGAACGAAAATCAGAATCATTGGTCACCGAAAATTGACAAGCAAAATCCAATTAGAAAAGTCAGTCAACTCTTATCACCGACTAAAGAGAGTCAGGATTTGTCAGCAAATGATATTTTCTTGTCCTCAATGGAAGAAGAATATATGTCTCCAAGAAGATCGCCTAGAAAAACGCCCCAAAAATTCTCTCCATATAAATCGCCTAAAATCAATAAGGGTGTCAGATTATTGTTTTCAACGAATATGTAACTTTTATTAGGAATTTGTTATATTTCTTAAAGGTCGGCAGACATAACTTGATAAGTCGTAATTTTCTGAAACTAAAATAAAGAAATATACAAAAGTTATAACATCTTAGATTTTCTACGGCTCAGGTATGAAAACATTTACTACATAAAGTTAGTGGTCATTATTTTACTATTTTTTTCCCAATTTGAATTACTATTTCCATTTCGAACGAAATGACCGCTTCTGGTTCCGGTTTTAAACTCTTCAACTTATCAGATAACAACACCACTTGCCGATGAGCCTGCCGGACGCTGGGTGGCGTTTCATCCGCGGATGGGTTATTTTGCGGATAAGACGTCCTCTAAGCCTTTTATTTAATGAAAAACAAATTGTTGGCAGTTTGCTAATAATACACAGTGCAATTTATGCTAATTCACAATTTATGCGAAGTCTATGGAGTCTATACAAATTTTATAAAAATAAACATTATATTTTTGTATTATTTAAAAAAAAGTCTGCCGATAGATAGGATTTGTGATTTTGTTTTAATGAGACCGATTATTTGAACAATAAAAACAATTAATTAATGTTTAGTATTAAGTTAATTTCTGAGTGCCAAGAAGACGCCTGAACGATTTATTTTATTTTAAGACAACTTTCAATTATTAAATAAACTTTTTAAGTGTCCAAAGTCTTTACCCACGCATTCAAATAAAAAAAAAAACAAAATAAAATTAGAAGTGATGCAAACTTCCAGTTTTATTGATCAACCAGTTCATCGCCCCATTAGTTGACCAATGAGTGCACAGACGAGTCTGAGTTTAAAGAAAAATAGCCTATATTACTAGTAAAGAATTGTAATGAATATACGCTTTCACACATTAAAATAATTTTGTTCAGTGTACGGGCGTGCCTTTTTAGACTAAGATCTATAAGTATATTTATTTTCAATTGATTGATTTATTGATAAATTCAATGAATATTCACACGTTATCAAAATCGAGCCAATTAATCGAATCGAAATCGGGTCGGTCCCGGCTGAATCGGAACGTATAGCAACTTTTCTGATAGCCATAGACTAATGTTATAATATTTACGACTATCAATAAGTTAATTTGAAAATCTTTTAATGTATGAACATATTTAACTCTTGCTTCTCGATGGCCACGCCTCAGTGTCGCAAAATGTTATCAACTCGAACGATATTCTATGGATTACTAGCTTTTAATCAAGTGTGCGCAAATGCTACGATTAACAGAACGAGCGGCTTCATGTTTGATGATCCGTATCGCCCGTCGCTCGCTTACCCGACATCTCTGGGCTTCCTGTTCATATTTACCACTATCCTGACTGGGGTTATGGTTAGAGCGATCATGCTGTGGACTAGTATGTGCGTCCCGTACAGGGTAATCATGTTCGCCCTGGGTGGCTTCGCTGGCTTCTGCGCGCACACATTCCCCAAGTTCAAACCCATCGTTGAGATATGTTACGTGGACATTGATTTGTTGTTGCTAGGCTTTCTGCCGATCATAATGTTCAGCACGTCCTACTCAGTCGACTCTCACTCCTTCTGGAAGAGTTTCCCACAGATTCTGCTAGTTGGCGTGCCTGGTGCGTTGTTAACTGCAGTCATGGTGGCATTCATGGCGTATCACTTGATCGACTCTACTTGGAACTTCGCTACGGCTTTGCTCTTTGGAGTCGTGTGCTCACCGATATACCCCATGGAAGTCGTGAGGCAATTGAAGGAGTTGTCCAAGGGCAAGTACGTCAGCGTGCTCCTTCTGGGCGAAGGGCTTATCGGCGACGCTACGGTTATGATCGAGTTTACTGCTGTCTTCGGTTACTTAGCGTACACTGTAACGGCAGCCTCTCAAATTGCATTGTTGCTTCTACGTTTTGCTGGCGGTGGCGTCCTTCTAGGCATTGTGATGGGACAGGTTACTGCTACGTTGCTGTCGGTGACCTATTACGATGTTTTGTGCTCGGTGACAGTCACGTTGGCTGGTGCGTACCTAACTTTCTACATCGGTGAGAAGTTCTTCTACGTTTCCGGGTTGGTAGGGACTATCATAGCAGGGGTGATGGTCAGCTCAAGGAAAGCGACCGTGGCTGGGGAAGTCGAGCAAGTGGTGGCGAACTTCTGGAACATTTTCTCCCATGTTGCGAATACCTTGGTCTTCGCTGTGGTTGGCGTGGTGATCTTTGAGAAGGTCAGCTACGTGATAACTGTTCGCCAAGTGGCGTTGATATTCGTGACGTATACCACGGTGTACTGCTCTAGACTGCTGGTGTACGCGGTGATGACTCCGATGTTACGGCGAGTAGGCTACGGGATAACGTGGCAACACTCGATGGCGTGCGTCTGGGGAGGCCTCCGCGGGCCTCTGTCGCTGTGTTTGGCGCTGATAGTTCTCCAGACGCCTGGCGTGTCAGATGTTGGTGAGGTAAGGGACTTTATACAATTAATTTAACGCTGCATTTACTGACTTTATCGGTCTGTTACCTGAGGGAAGAAGACTTGAGGAAGTAAACCAGATCCGCTGCATTTGTTGCATATATATTATTTCCTTTTTTGAGGGAATCACAGGTAAAAAAGAGTACCTATAATCAAGTTAGGGCAGCAGAAAGATTCCAAGAAATGGTCTTTAATTACATCCATACTGAGCAAACATTTACCCAGGTCTTCATAATCCAAACCACGGGTCTGGTTCTGCTCTCGTTGCTGATCAACGCGACTACGATGCAGAAGGTCCTCAAGACGCTAGGTCTGGCGGAGATATCGTTGGCGAAGAAGGCCAACATGACCAACTGTGTGAAGCGTGTCATGATGACGAGAGACCGCTGCATCTCCATGCTCAAGATGGACAAGTTCCTCGCTGATGCTAACTGGGACTTAGTGCAGGAAGGTAGCAAGAAGTTATTTCCCTGGGAACATTAAAAATGTGCTGCTATGGGGCATGGGCGTAAAATTACCATAAGAATTACATTGTAATAGGTATCTTTCTCTGTAAATCCTGTGACATCAGAAAACATGAATTTTGGCACTAGGGCCTTTGACATTAATTAGTATACTGATCATGCCCGGCATCGCACGTCTTTGTACATTGTTAATGACGTATACAAGTTTTTTTTATAACTTGGAAATAGTCGCTATCTAGCTCATTTCATACACCCTTCAAACCAGAACAAAGCAGCGCATGAGACGCTGCTGTTTTTGCTGTTGCTGCTTTCATAGAAGTAGGTGTGGCGGTGGTGCTTCCCGAGTCAAATTGTGAAAGTCGCTGTTACTTCAAAAGTCACAAGTCACGGAGTGACGGAGTGCTAAACTTAACTTGGTCGTCGACATCCACATTTGGTAATTTAAGCCAACATTTCCTCAAGGCACGACAATAAAGCACCCGTACCAGCTGCAAATGTCAGGTCACGACGAGGACAGTGGCGACGACACATACATGGGGTACCGGTACACCACCTGTCCGGACTGCGAACGAGAGATCCCCAATGAACCCACCAAGAAGGAATTCGCTGAAATGATGAGGTAACCTACGGACTCTCTCCTATTTCGTGGACTTCCTAACTTAAGAGGTAGAGCTCTCTGATATAGTATTTTATCGACAGAACGATCAGAACGAACTGCAGTTCGAGTGCCCCCACTAAGTGTGTAAGGTAATTGTGTATGAAAATACTCAATCGACTAGAGAGACGCTCGAGGTGGCAAACATGCCATCTTAGCTTATAAGAATAACAATCTTTCTATGTAGGTACTACGGCGGTACTACGGGATTTTTATCCTGTTTATGTGTCAGTGAAGTCAGTTAAATTAAGTAAAAGTTGGTTTCCCTGCAAATTAGACTACAGTAGGGCAACGCGCTGTTACAATTTAGTACTTCACATTGTCGGTTTAATGTGCTTTTGATTTTTGAATCATGTTCTACGTTGTAGAGAAGCAAACCAACGAGTTCTAAAAGCTATGAAGATCTCCTACTGGAGGCAGTACGAGCATGGGAAAATAAGCAAAGACGGAGTCAGGACTCTAGTTCAGGCGGTCGAAGTGGCAGCCGATTCGGACAATGGGCGGGTGAATCTCGATGTGCTTGGCAGTTTGTGGAAACCTAAGGTATATACGCTGGGTCCTGCTTATTATAGCTATTTATATTCATATAACCCATTTTCGAAGATGAGAACTCTTTGGTCTTGTGATGGCTGGTCCGGGTTCCTGATGATGTGTGAACCCGTTTGAATGGTTGACAAATTGACTACATTTTCAAGAGTTTCCAAGTCATTTAATTGACAACTTAATAAATAATATTTTTAGATACTGTCGATACTGATAAAGTAATATTTCTAGTTACTGTCTCTAGTTGGTAAGTAGTCCTAATCACTGGGGTTCAAATGTACATCCACCTCCTTACAGCTGCTTGCGGCTCCTTACAGTCTCCTGGATTTTTATCAAAGCTTACAATTGTATTTATTCTCGGTTAAAAGTTAAAAAGAAAATATCGGCTGGTTGCACACTATGGGCTTTTTACATATGCTCAAATAATGCGCTGGATATAATCACAGAGACACGCAATCTGGCTCCGTCGTAAGCTAGTGAACATGATGATCCCGGAAGCCGCAAACGCGCAAGTCCCGCGGCACCCCTGGAGGCAGCACTGCTACCGGCTCGTCTCCAGCTACTGGTTCGACGGGTTCATCTATTTCATGATCCTGTGTAACACTCCAGTTATTCTGCTGGAGGTGGCCACGAGAGTCCCCGTTTCTCATGCCCTCATGTACACTGTGAAGTCGCTCAACCTGTTAGTGGTGTTTGAACTATTAATTAGATAGGTTACTTACACTACTTCTGCCTTATAATCAATTTGAATAAAATAGGCACAGAGTAGCAATGCAAACCTATGAAAGATCTTTGACATGAACATCTGTAATCAACCTAAGAAATCCTTTTTTCGTTGTGTCCATGGGTGACAGGGGCCGCTTACAAACAGATGGCATATATGGCATCAATCATTAAAATACAATAAATGAGATGTCAAATATAGATAAATAGTATTTATTCCGTAGTAGTTAATGCTAAAATGAATGTTATGCAACCATGTCTACAGAATCTTCTATATAATATACGTACTGGAGATGATATTAAAGATGCTCGCGTTTACCGTGATCGGCTACTTTAAGTCACATTGGAACAAGCTCGACTTTTTTATTATCGTCATGGCTACTGGAGGTAAATTAATATATAATAATTTTTCCTACCCTCATTGATGGCACGAATTTCAATGATATTTTAGCAAAACTATAAAAAAGTGTATGTAACGAGCATGCAACATGCAATCACCTAATGTTAAGTGATCCAATACGTTATCTACAAAAAATATAATTATCTTTCTGTTTACTACTAAGGTGGCAGAACCTTTTACTGTTCGTCTCGACTCCAGAGACCACCACCACACCTATTTCTGCCTTATAACAGCAATGTTCTTGCTACTGTGTTCTGGTTCGAAGGGCGTGGTCAGCGTCATACTTAACCGAGGCACACCAACTCAGTCCTCAGGAATAGCAACGCATTGGTCCACCTGAGAAGGATCTTCTATTCTGGGTAGATTACAAATGCCCATAGGCGTCTGTGACCACTTATCAGGTGGACTATACAGTCTACTCTCCCAGTCAGGCTCGTTTGCTACCTCAGAAGTATAAAAAAAACAACAACAGTGTCGCCGTAACATCAAAATGTTCGTCGAAGTACGTCGTGGACTATAGTCAATTAGGCGACATAAACTAATTCTTCTACATCGACCGCCCTCTTCCAAATCCCTTAAAACGAAACCCTCGGACTCCGCCTCGGACCTAAATCGCGAGGCCCCCGGTGTACGAACTGGTATAGGTAGTGAAATAAAAAGTACCCTGAAACGACACCAGGAGATTGTATTTCATAACAAAACATGTAGCATGAGGTTCCCGCGTAAAAGCATAGAACAATATTTAAAAAATGACGAGCGAAATATTATTTCGCGGGCTGTCGCCAGTGTTACCAACATATGGCTCATACTACTGCTATTTCAGACTTGGTCCTGGATGTGTTGGACACAGTGACACCCTGGGACAAGTGGAATAATTTCAATTCCAGTGTACTCACCGCAACTAAGCTGTTGCGTATGCTCCGATTTTTAAGACTCTGCAAATTGGCCAGGTTACTGTTCCACCTTTACTTGCTCTACTGTTCGAAAAATGTTGTTGTTCAAAAAAGTAATTTTGATGGAAATAATACGGAGTAAGAAAGGCCTGTGTGGCTGTCCCCCATTACTGGAAAAAGGTCTATTTGATGAATGACTTCTCATTCATGATGTCATTTGATGAATGGCTTCTGATATAGGTGAAGTGGTCAGTTAAATTTTTTTAAGGTTTCACCGAGAATGTTATTGAGGAGAGGAGAAGATGGAGGCGAAGTCTCAAGGAGTTTTCTCTAGGACTTGTCTTTCCTTGTTAGCACATATATCTATCACTTCACACACACACACACACCTTCTCTTATTCCTCTCTATCTCTAATTTCGAAAGGTTATAAAAAATGGAAGCTGACTAAGATTCGATCCTGTGGATGGTTGGGATCCAACTTAAACCTCAACTTAAAACCTTTGGTACACTCACATGAAGTGAAACAGACTCCTCAAGAGAATAATTTGTCATGTTATACATCTAAGAACCAATATTTTTCCAGGGTGTCTGTACCAAAAGTAATGGCGTACATAGACAGGATGATTGATATACAGCTAGCATTTGGATATGACGTCGGGAAGGTAATTGTTTAGAGTGCATTTGTACTTCTTTATTATACTTGCAAGCAATCCCTGGTCGAGGTCACATTCCAAAATAAATTATTGTTGGAAAAAACTAAAAAATACGTAATAGCGACACGAAGTACGAAAAAAAAATGTATATGTCGGAGATTGTAAGGGATGGGTCCGACATCAGAAGAGACACTACAGAGTTATTATTCAAACAAATTATTATAATCTCTCAATCGATGGTAACAGGATAATCATTAAAATACCGCCTGATTGATTAAAAATAACTGGGGCCTCGGCCCCTAATGACCTCCAACCTCCCCTTAGCCACCCCGAGCCTCACCAAATCTAATAACCAACCAAACTGATACATATCAATAGCACGGCGGAGATGCGTGTCCTGCGTTACTTCTTTACTCGGGAGCAGCGTTTCCACTAGCAAGGGGTCCCGGAGCAGCGGCTCCGCTGGCGGCAGACTTGCTTTTCAGATCTTTCGTTTTTGTCTGTCTTTTTTTTTGAGAAATCTGTTGTTGCTGTTGGCCCTAGCGGCTTTTACAGCTTCACCGGGTGTTTGTGGCAAGCCTAGGAAGGGCTAAAGCCGGGACAGAAGAACATAGGCTGAGCAGGGTGGATTTCGGCTTTTTTCGTCCTCCCTCCCCCACTGCTACTGGGGGGTTGTGGTTGACCCAAGTGCACCTGTGAGGTTCGAACCTCGGCTTGGACCAGCCACCGTAGTGGAGTGTGCTTTTGTCAACGACAGACACGTCTTATATAGCCAAAGCCGAGTGGCGTGATTGCACGATATCAGTTTTCTTGATATAGTCGCAATACTATTTTCCATCGAATGTATTTTTTGTGCAACAAGGGCTTCATCGTCCGACATATAGTTAGTATATGCCGGACGTCATCGACGTATGGTGATGTCATTGTAATAAAATTGTGATTAATGTAGTTCGCATGTAATGGTACGATGGAACTACTTGCAGGGTTTTGTGACAGGCGAGCAGGAGGTTTGCAACTTACTGCCTCAACTTGTTGACAACGTTCAGATACAAGAAAATCTTAATGCCGTTCTGGAAGCTGACAGGTAATTTATACTAAATTATTGAAGGAGCAGTTATGTCCACAGTCCGCTGGTTTTTTTTGGGTCAGTAAGAAATAAAGAAAGAAAAACTAATTGCTGTCACTACTAAGTTGGTACTCAACGGTTAAGTATGTCTTCCTGACCACACTCATTCAGACCAGAACACAGCAGCAAGAACACTGCTGTTATAAGGCAGACAGCAGTGTGGCGGTGGTGCCTCAGGAGTCGAACCGTTAAAGGTTCTACCATCTTCACTTTGCCAAAGATTAACAATTAAAGAGAAACCTGTTAAATGATTTCCATGTTTATTAGATTAACAGTGACCCGTCAACTGGGGCTCCTGCAACGGGACCGACCCTGGACAGCCATCACGGTGAAGACCAGACAAGCCACCACGTCCACTCTGAACATCATGCTGTTGGATGCCATGCAACTTAAGGAGGAGGGTTTGTCTCTTTTACAGTTAATTAATGACTTGAAAATTTGCTGACGAGATTTCTTCTTTACCAAGCCACAGTCTGAACCGATGCTTTGAAAATTTTGCGTATACCTTCCTTTCTGTGCTGTAGGGTTTTGGAAATTTAACCTCTGAGGTGGTCAAAAATGGGATAAACATGTATTTTATTATTTTTGGAGTTAATCTGCATTTACTTTAAGTAATTCTCTACTGACTTGATTTAAAATTTCAGAAACATGTTATAAGAGCAGGTGTTTAAACTTAAAGTCGCATCTTCTCAACATTTCTTTATCTTTTTACAAGGGTTTTTGGATGAAATGGAATACAAATCGCTGGTGACTGCCATCCAGGAGAAAGTGCAGCTGTGTCGGCATAAAGGAAGTCTTGTAGCGCCGTCTTCGCCTGAAGTAAGTAGAGAAGTAGCTGGACTATCAGTGTTGCTTTTTCTTAGCAAGTTTTGATAAGCAAATCCCAGGATAATTGTTAATATTATATAGGTTGATTAAAGATGGAGGGTACCGGCGCCACCTGGAGACACCTAGAAGTAATGTTGCTGTTTCAATCTATTCTATAAACATAAAGTTTATTGTTTCAGACCCAATTACGTGCGGTGTCTTGGCTTCAGAACAACGAACGGGTCGCCGACTTCTTCATAGAGAATTCTGAAATACATAATTATAATTACAATGACATATTGATTTCACGAGGTTAGTGTGTATTATAATACATCTCTGTGATTATGTAATTTCTTACGTAACTTAACCATATACATAGTCGGAACTAATCGGTCGGAAAAAATACCACTATAGATAAGAAAACTCCGATCAGCAGTCTTACTACTAACAGAACACTATCTCTCTTTCTCTCACTCACTCTTTCTCACTCTCTTATTTCTGGAAATCTCTCGCTTTCTAACATTCACACATTCTTTTTCTCTCTGCATTTCTGGCCTTCAAACACCAGGCGACGAGCCCAAAGGCCTCTACATCCTGGTGTCAGGGCTGCTAGAAGCGACGTACATCCCCCCTGACGGGGACATCGAGGATGCCATACCCAACTACGAGTTCCTCACTGACCTGAAGTTTACTGAACCGAGCCAAGACTACATCGTGACGGGGAACGCCGTTGGAGTTCTTGGAGTATGATTCTAATCGTCTTTATCAGCCTGTGATGATCCAGTCATACCTACCATTGTACTATACGAAACATACATAATACATTTTATATAATTGTGATAGCAAACGAGCATGCCGTCCACCTGATGGTCAATGTGAAAGTAGAAAAGATGGTAAAACTACCACTACCAAACCGTTTTTTCCGTTGCCTACGGATTCAGTTTAAATGCCACTTCCCTTACGACACCCTTCAAACCAGGACACAGTAGTAATACCCATTTCAGGGAGACACACTTAGCCGAGGCGCAACTTAGTCCTCAGGGATAGCAACGCATTTGTGGTCGACTTACGAAAGAACTTCGATCCGGTCTTGGGTTCATTACAGATGTCCGTGGGCAGTAAACACTTACAGGTGGCCTGCAGTCATAAAACACCTTAAATGTTCCACCAAGTTGCAAGCCTAGCGCAGTTAATGACAGATACGGTTGCAGTCGTATCCAATTTCAATGGCAAGATTATGAGAAATTTGGTCTGCCTCCTTCCAGGTGCTGACGAACAGACCGTACAGCTATACAGTGCGCTGTGATACAGCTGTGCAGGCGTACTACATCACGTTACCAATAATCAAGGAAGCCTTCAACCTAGCTCCACATCCTATCATGGGGTGAGATCTATACTGCTAGTGATATAATTTTAAAAGCATGCAATTAAGCGGTTTTAGTCGTAAGTAAGTTTCCACCAGAAGATGTAATGGTTCTGCCGTTGCGCAGAACTGGCCATTTTATTAAACTGGGCTTTTAAACAAACAAACAGTGCACTTTACTTATTTACTCGGGAAAGGCATTCCCTCGTCTTTTTTGATCTTCTGTAACATTACTATCTTAATAATTATTATTACTATTTCTGCGATCGTTATCAAGTGCAGGTCTATCTATATATCTATATACGTATAATAAATCCGTAAGTGATTGCTGTCTGTACATGGAAGATATATAAGAAAATGTCATTTTAGGGGTCATTGAAAAATGATGTTTAGAATTTTTGTCTGCCTGTTTGTCAGTTTGTTTGTGTGTATGTGCAAGCTAATCTCAGAAACGGCTGATCCGATTTGAATACGGTTTTCACCGATGAATTGAGGTAAGCTTCACTTAACATTTAGTGTTTGTTTAATCAGAATCGTTTCATAAATAAAAAAGCCGTGGAACGGGACGGGGGCGGGGAGGCGCGCCGGGTCAGCTAGTTTATATAAAAATTACTTAAACGACGAACTTGCGCGACAAGAGCTCACGACGGAGGACCTCGAATGGATCCCGTAACGTGTGCCAGTCTAGTCGGGTCAGTCGAGAACACTCACGTACACAGGCGTTAACAATAAGATACTGAGGGCACATTTAGTTATAAATACCTTTAATTGGCATCTGGCCATGTAAATATAAAGTTACATGGCCAAATGCAATATGATTCAGGCTAGAGTCAGCGATGTGGCGCGAGATAGGCATCAAGCTGTCGTTGATGGTGCTGCCCGGCGCGCCGGCCTACCGCGGCTGGGCCGGCGAGCGCCTCAGCATGCGCCTGGAGCACGCCTTTGTGCCCTGCTTGAAGGCTTTTAAGGTGCCTTGCACAATACAATTTTCAGAACTGATAGCCGACTCATTTTTGAAAACTGTCCCTGTTGGTAACAATGGTTCTTGTGGTTTAATTCTTCGCCCAGAAGCGTGATTTAACAGACATTAGCACAACAGCGCGGTAATTAGGGCTATGGCCCCGACAATCTTACATGTGACGTCATCATTTCACCCTAAATGATGACGTCACATGTAAGATTCCATAGAACCTATCGTTTTATATGTTTAATAAAAAGTTGCTGATTTGTCATCATCGTTTGTCTTCAAATACCTTATTGGATTTGGAACCTGGGCTGACTGAATCTCGAGTATGTGACCCTCCTGACTCGAAGACTGGATCGTCCTTGCCCACGCTCACTACCTAATAAAATGTGTTACAGGTGTTTGTTGTAAATGAACTGATGGAAGACATCGTTCTTCTGGATGGCATTTGCCAGGACATGGCTACGCGGGAAGTGTTCCAGCCTCCGTGCTATATACCGAGGTATTAATACGACGAAGATTCTGTCTTTTAATACCCGGACTCTCTTTCTCTCTTTTTAAGAAAAAACCGTTCTATGCCAGAATAGCTCATCACATCATATCCGTCTCCCGCGCTCTCTCTCTCTCTCTTTCACGTTCTCAGTGCCTCTCTCGCTCCCTTGACACTCCTCTCACATGTTAAAAAAATCCGTCTAATTCCAGAACAGCCCATCGCATCATATTCCCCAAGTCCTCGCAGATGGTGGTGACTAGCTCTAGCCCGGAAACGAAGCTGCTTATCATACCGGCGAAGGACACCGATGAGCTCGATATAATGGAAGATGAACTGGACGACACACAGTGTGAACTGGTTAGGTTTAATTATATGGGTTTCATATGTATTATGTATGAGAAATATATCTTGTTTCGACTCCTGGGGCACCACCGCCACACCTGTCTATCTAAAAACAACAGTATTGTTGCTGCTGTTTTCTGGTTTAAATAGTGTAGAAAAGGAGACACACTTAACTGAGGTGTGTCAAATCAGTCCTCAGGGAACCTGACCTAACCTGACCTAAGAAAGAATTTCAAATCTGTCTTGGGTTGATTACAAATGTAAATGGCCGGCTGTGAGCATCTTGTGTCAGAAGCTGCATTACATTACTGTGGTCCTATTTTATTATTTTGATTAGATTATCACGATAGTATTCGTTTTTAGTTACCCTTAGTGAATTTTAGTGAAAATTTTCACCACCATTTACTAATAATATCGAACGTGTTTTTTTTTTTATGTCTTGGAGGTAGCAAACGGGCATGCAGTCCACCTGATGGTAAGTGGTCACTGCCGCCCATGGA
>DWNJ01000324.1:0-16152 GCA_018250275.1 Udranomia eurus | reverse complement strand
ATAATTATAATAAATAATGTACAGATGCATTTATTTTCAAATGTTAATTAAATTATTGTCATAAGAAAGAGTGTAAATATTATGATTTGATTTTTGTATATATTTGTAAATATGAAAATATTATCAAAGAAGACCGAAATATATATATTTCAAATTTTATTTTGTTTTGTTTCATTTATTTTACCGTTTTTAGGGCTTACATATATGATTTTCCTTTTTTTATTTGTATTTTTATTTTAACTCCCAAAAATGTGGAGAAATCACTTGGTACCTTAAACAATACATTATAAATGACCGCACACGATACCGAAGCATTCATTACTTAACCTCTTAGTACCATTAAGTTGGAAATTCATTGAATAGTAATGAAGTTCGCTACCAACACAAGTCTACTATTTCCAAGTATCCAGCCAATGTTAAATGTGTAACTGTGCAAACATTAATGAGAATTTAAACTTAAAGGTAACGGAATTTGAAGGGAACTAAATCTTACGTGAGTCTGCCAAACATCCCATTTTATGTATTAGTCGTTGTAAAGAAAATAGCTATAATGAAGAACAATTTTATTATGTTTAAATAAATTTCTAATCTATTATTATGGTACGACTTACACCTTGGAATTATTAAACATTAGGGGTTTAATTCATAACAATATATTCATCTTACCCAAATAATATCTACAAACAAGGTTATATATCAAAATTTACTGGTCTTTGTGTGATATTCCATCAGATATAATTAAGTATTATAGATTATTTAGATATCATCTACTAGAATAAAAACGAATATTCACATGAGATTATACTCATATAAATAGTTTGCTCTCGAAAAATTAGCGTCATACAGCTCCTGACATTTATCTGTTAGAGACATACATGGACGCATTTTAAGTTTTTATCGAAGATAAAGTTTTAAATAGAAGTGGATACAAATGTAATGGTTTTCTGAAGTGAGATCAGAATTTAAAGCAACGTTTTAAACAAGTTTGCCGAACTAAGGCTGGAAAGTTTCTTCAATATGCTAAAAAGGTAATTACAAAGACAAATTTACTTACTTAGGAGAGGCAAAGGATGTTTGATTAGTTAAGAATATTTTGAGACGAAATAACTTTGAAAACGTCAAGGCACAGCTTAGAGAATACTTAATTTACGCGAAGAAGAATAAAGGCGAAGAGTCGTAGTTATAAACCCTGGTTTTCCAATACTCAAGATATCGCACGCATCCTAAACACAGGCAGATTGATAAAATATTGTCAACAAAAATATTTTTTTTTTGTTGCACATTAACACGATACATAAGCCCGTCCTTTCTTGAATGTGCTATTTGGTATTAAATGTCTATGGGTAGTACAAACTAATTAAGTAGATGAACAATTAAATACTTATGGTCAATTTTGAACACATGGATTTGAGAAGTTGGAATAAATATGCCTTATGTAAGTTTTCAAAGTGGCTGCTGTGTTAAGATTTGAAGAGTTTGGTAAGGGAGAGTTAACCAAGTTTCTGTTTAGTAAGGACTAAGTAGCATCGCATTTGTTGTCGACCTAAGATAGTATGTCGATTCCGTCTTCCGTTGATTACATGTCCATGTCCGACAGTGATCAATTAAAATCAAGTGTAAATAAAAGAAAATGAATAGCTTAGTCGTAAAATTATCATTTACATTTACTTAAGACTAAAACATAATTTCTACCGTATTTAAATTATCATATCGCAAGCTCCTTGGCCTCGAGTGCTCAAGGTCGGTTCTTAGACGATTATCTCGATTTGTCCTCTGACCCAGATACCGAGCAAAACATTACGGTTCTCTCGATTGGGAAAATGTACGTACGTAAATTGGGTTAGCACAATGAATATCCAGAATGGTTGTCATTCTATAATAAACTGATGGACACGGGAGTTTTCTAACGAGGGCCCTAAAGAGACGTCATTTTCAAACACACAGGAAGCTTCGTGTGTATGAAAAACGGACATACATACATGCATAGATTTCATCAAGTAGTTTACCACTAAATTATTATCCCTGTAGGTGACAAAGATCAGAAACACCGTATATTAAGTCAGTCAAATGCATATTAAATTCAGAAGACTTTAACTTTGAAACGTAATTAGAAAACCACTTATCACAGATAGATTCGAACAATGTAACTAATTTCATCAAATTTCTTAATCTCCGCTTTTATATTCTTCTCTACCACTTCGCAAATTACACGATTATATCCTTCCCATGAAAAAGAAACCGCATTTACCCGGCTATATCCACTTATATCCAGTGCGACGTTACCTACTCATCAACTCATGAAAGTGCTATTATCTCGACGCGAACGAATCAAAACGAAATCAGCATCGGTTATTTTTGGCGTTCACACCCTTATCAAAACGACAGCTAGCGACGGGTCAGCATAGAAATAATGGGAAAACTTGTTTTTACGAGCCCGAAGCGAGAGCGGACGGTGTGTCGCATCATTTTATCAGATACCGTATATTTATGTCTTCGGTGTGAATAAATGTAGATAGATAACACTAAAGATTGGTCAATGGCTTAGCTATGGGCCGCTCGGCTATTTAACACTTTCATTTCTTGTTCTTTTTTGGAATTCTTTCCGACGAAAACGTGTCGCAGTTGTAGTAGATTTGTTTAACACAATGATAAGCTTTAGAGTGTTTGAATCTGCATAGTGTACGTACTTCGAAGGAATGTGCAGTCTGAGCGAAATGTAAGCCTGTAAGAACTACGGAAGCGCTGTTCATTTATATGGACGCTGTTATTCGACACTCGTTTTCATAGTCATTTGTCGATTTTACATAAAATACCCACACTGATTCAATAAAATGTTACAATATAATTCAAAAAGGAAATAACTTTCAAGAACTTTTTTGAATAAACATTATTATAAATAAGCTACGATAAACCTATTTAGTAGGTTAACTTAACGATAGAAAAATTGCGGGTTCGAATCTCGCTTATTGCACCACTAACGTGAACTTCTTCGTTCTTTTCCCTCATTTGGAGACAGCAAGGTTTCTTGTATTAACTACCAACTTGTACTATTCTACCTACCATACTTCCATGATTACTAATTTTAAACAGGATTGAGATCCTATGTTATTCTTATTACCCTATCCTACGTTTGCCGGCTAATTTGGCAAAATCTCAATTTAATTTCAAAAGAGGAAAATAACCTACATTAAAAGACAATAAATAAACTTAAACAGTCTAAAACGTATGAATTATCGTTCACTCATAAATTTGCAGATAAACATACACGTACGTACTATCGAAATAAACGAATAAATTAACTGCAGTTGAGTTTGTTCATACTTGATTTAGTACTCGCCAACTGGCATGTACGTTCATCAATCTAACGAGCTAATTCTCATCGTATCAAATGCATGAATAACCGCTTAGTAATACAAGGACTTACGACTTTGTAACCCTAGAACGTTTGGTCTGGAACCCGGAAGAACTCCATGAGAAAATCTCGCCCGCGAACAGACATTATAGCATTTACTTACCCGTTCAAAGCTGATATTCGTCTTATATTATTAAGTGCGTGCATATTGTATGTATTAAAGAACTTGGAATTACTCATGCGGCCCAAACCATATAATAAACATAATGAAGTGATTACTTAGATTTAATTATTTCCTTTAACCACTTGTTAGACCTTTCATATTGTAGTGTACATTCTCATACTACATGAATAATGATCACAATGATCGACTCGAAATTGATATAAATAGTAAAATAAACTTTTTACTGGTTTTAAACACCGAACCTGGAGCAGTGGAAACCTGAATTTCGATAATGAGATTGTCAACGATTTACTACTATTACTACAATACTACGAACTATATAACCAATATGTAGTTGGTGTGAATATTGTGATCGCAAAGGATAAGGTATAATGGAATTAGTTTTATCATTTAACTTAGTTTATTGTTTAAAAGGGATATCCACAGAGATACTATATCTGGTATAAAATTTAGTTTTGAACGTTTGTGTGTTTGAACCGATATTACGAAGCCACAAGTATGTATCGGAGTTTGGAATTTAGTAACCGAGGGTCGAATATTCGATGTCGTATAATTTTATGAAACTCGCGTTTCCAAGCGTTATTCTATTTCGCTTACATTATGCGAGGTTTAGTTCTAATACGATGGTAAAATAAAATCGTAGTCTTCTCGGTAATAGGTAACTTACCTTCAGTAAATAGGAATATCTTGTTTAGTAATCGAATTCTACAAAATTTTCAATCAGCCAGAGCCTCATTTAGTTTTCAAATTAGGTATATGGATGGATTAATGTAATCACACATCATAACTTAATAGTTTAAAAAGCTGATAAAAGGCTTTCCAGTCCCATCATCAGACCAGCTCAATGGTACCATAATGTTATGTATTGTCATCTAATCCACATATAATTGCCAAGTTTCATAATGATACAACAATTAAAAGTGCGCGTAATTCTTAGATTCTATTACATACGAGTAGTTACAGGTTGACCTAATAAATGCGTGTTAAAATTGCACACTCTATGACAAATAATGTCAAAGATACAATATAAATAACAAAATATTACGACAGAAGAGCAAACAATTTCTACCATAAATCCTATATCACAAAATATAATCATGTATGAGCAGCGTAAAGTCTTAAAACACGGTAAAGGATTCGAATTACACGAAGCGGAAATGCGACTTAGTAGAGCTAAACTTAGGAAAAACTCATTTAAAGGGATTTAACTCGGAAGCTCGCTCTACACTTCACTGCTCCTTGCAGTCTAATAGAACAGACTGTTTAAATACGTCCAAACTCCAAAACGCTTAATTACTTATTCCGCTTATATTAAATGTAAAATTTTGTTTGTTTTATATTATTTATTATTTGTAAGGTATTCTGTAATAATAAAAAAAATTTAGACTCCCAAAAATTTTTACATAATTACTTGGATAAAGTATAACAAACATACAATGCAAGACCTATACCAGGATACAGGCGCTTTCATCACGGCAAAAGAATCCGTAGAGACATTCTCTTACTTATTGCGTAACCTCAACTCGTAGGCTTATATTTGCATGTACATAAAATATTAGTATATACAGTATCTACCTAGTAGAAGATGTTAGTACTGCGGCAATGTAGTTGTTGAATATATTTATTTTATATCGTAATAGTATTTTCTGGCAAAACGAGTGATCCGTAGTAGCTGTCAAATGGTCATCGTTTTGAACCAGTACATGTACGCATGCACCAGTACTAAATAGATACTGAATAAACAATTTTACAACAATATGATCTAGTCTGTATTAGTAATTTATATGAAAAATCAGTCTTACGCTCATTTCAAGTCACAGAAAAATGTGACTTGAAATTGTGTATTATCTTAAAAGTCGACCCGCGCCTATCTAAAACCACTAAATTTAAAACGTTGTAACATCGATAATATATGCAAACTTTGCGTTTAAATTATACTAATTAAATCAAAAGCAATGATCAGTTATTAATTAAGAATAGCTATTTATTTCAAATAAATCTTATGTCACTAGCATGAAAGTGACATATTGTATCAGGTATAAACAGGTTATAGATATACATTTTCCGTTTGAAATTGGTACGGCAAAAAATGGTATCGGTAAACTATTTGATGAGACGTAGGTACTCTATATGTACTTCAGGTTTCCTAATAAACGCGAGTAAAGACGATCTAAAAATTGGAAATAAATTGGAAATACTTGGAAATCGAAAACTTTTTATAGTTAATGGAATTCCGTCATGTATTAGACAAAAGATTTTAATGCTACTGAAATAGATCGTTCCAAGGAATTGCTAGAAACGGGAAACCTGAATCTTTTCGGTTAGTAAACGTTTGCGTATGCGGTACGTAGCTTTATTAGATAACGCATGAACATTAAGTTTACATTACAGAAATCGTTATAATTCTCTAACGAAGGAGATATATGTTTTAGTGGGTTCTATTCTAGTATTTAATTCAATACGTAAATTTAAGCTGTGCTAATCATCAATTGATAAAACAGAAAAAAACTTTCAAGACTGAGTTAAGACTGGGTTAATAAAACATCCAAAAAATATCCTATTGCTTGTATTGCATCATACCTGTGTGTATGAAATGTGAACTTAACGAATAAAACTTATTCGGAACGTTCTGTGTTTAAAATCTCTTTAGCTTCCTTAAATAATCACGTTAGTTTACTTGTTGGAAACGGTAGACTTCACAAAAGAGCCATCTGCAGTAAAATGCCATATGGTACGACAAAAGACGTATGCGCAATTTAATAGCATCCTAGTATCAAAGCCAGCCCCGATGAATGCCGTCGTCCAAATACAAACACAACATGAAAAAATGCATATTGTCATTCGATAATCCTTTACGTACTCTAGAGATGTCACCGAAGAAGATCAGCTTTCGCCTAGGCAACGGTATTGGGTTTGCGTAACTCAATACAAAATGTTTACATCATATGTCATCGAATAAAATAACACTCTATCGGCCAAGCAATAAGGTATAATTCCGATTCCTTTACAAATGGAATTCCAGCCACAGACCGCAAAACAAGGACAACCGAGGACAAAAGCGGCACAGATAATGTCCCATCCCTTAATCACATGCACCGATGCTCTCGAAAAATATTTAGTAGATCTTAATAGAGAATCATTGAAACGCATCTATTTGTTCACAATTCTATTTTGGTCCAAACAAGAATTACTTACGTATTTACAACTGGCCAACATCATTTCCTCTAGTCAAACTTGTCGAAATGTAGAAACTTCGACCCGGACTATTAATGTCCAAACTCGCATTCTAAATTTGTACACGAAGAATGTTGTAAAGGAACGTGAATGTTAGTAATTTAAGAGATTAGTTCAGCGTTAATTTCAATAGTTTCCATGACTCGTGCACTTTTTAATGTCGTTAATACGATCTGAATGTTTCGAAGAATGCGCGTGGTGTCGACTATGAGAATTTTCGAGGCATAGTGAATAGCTCTGGCGAGACCGTCATTATGGGCTCATTTCTAGTTTCCCAACATTAAAGTTGAATGTCATTTGAGTATCCTTTGTATCATAAATCTTATAAGCACGTCGTTGTGGTATGTGATAGCTAGTTAGACAAAAATGTTCGTAAAATCTCTCGTAAAAGTAAGTATTAATATAAAAATATTTTAAATTAGACTAATAAAGTCTAAAAGCTAATAACGGCATTTTACATAAATACTCGTAGTCTCAACCTTCTGAAGTGATTTAGTTTGCAAATGCTCGACAAAATTTCCAATAACAAATAATTGTTCTATTAAATAAACTCTTTTCAAACACCTGACTAAATTAAACGAGCTCAGAATAGCGTTTTACAAATTGTTTCTAGATTTTTACATCTTTATGATGGCGAAGTGCGCTTCTTATTTTTTACTATAGATGTACGAGTATATTAGTAAGAATAGAATAGAAATAAATATATTTTACTCGTAATTTTACATTAAAAATAAAGTTTATTTTCACCTGTGTGAAAATAAACACATTAGTGTATAGAAGATTCAACAACTTCATGTAAACCACTCTTCTTGGTAACCCTTTACTTTAGTTTAAGTATGAATTCGTACTTAAAGACATATTAGTGACTATACTTGGGTACGTATATGTCTTAGATAATCCAGAAGTAGATCCAAGTACGGAACGCCTATAATTGACAATCTAACTTGATATATAGCTTCTGGGAGACTTGACGTGATAGTTGGATGAAATACAGCCTCTTGCGATCCCGAGGGAGTGCAAATCGTTCTGTTATGTCTTGAGGGTCGACTTGAGATGTGACCTGCTATTTGATATCTGTAGCGATTTAAGCTAGTTATACCTAATTTTAATGTTATTTACAGAACCACTTGTGGCCGAAATCATCACACCACGCTCTTATGCGTCTTCATCATTAGGTATATGCCAGAATTAGACATCTAAAGTGTGGTTGATAATAATGCACCAGTTTAATAACTTTAAAATAATTCCTTATGCATAATATATATTATTGAAAAACTGCATACAGTTAGTACTAAATGTGTATTACAAGTAATGGTCAACAATTTCGATCACTCAATACTGCATTTGGATTACATCTCCAAGCGAACGTTCTCAATAATCACGTTCAAGAGTAATCTCAACATTTGTCCCTGAAACTATAATTTAATTTTTGTAATTATGAAGTAATTCTCCTCACTCTGACAACCGGGTCTGTTCTCTTAACAGCGGGATTGGAATGGATTGGTAAATAGTTCAATAAAATATCTTTATGAATAATCAAAATTGAATGCTCAGTGGACTTGTTCCAACATTTACTTATAATTAGGCAGTTTTTGTTCAAAACAACGGCAACATCATTGAGAGCGTTTTTACACTTGTTAACAAAGGTTCCGCTCATTAAATATTGAGGATACCGCCATAATTTACAATGAGACTGTTCCGCTTAAGCTTGGGGTTATGAAATTTTAATCAAAAGCTACCCTCTCCCGTATTGTAATAGGATTTAGTGCGTATATTCTGAGCCAGTTGTTTCCGTAAAATATGTTTTGATTTAATCAAAATAGTTTACACACTACTGTTTGCTCGAAAATATACCAATTAAAACAAATTTATTGAATAGCGATACTTCTATTTCCATTGTGTGATTTACAAATCTAATTTATATATTTATTACTCATGGCATTGTTTAACAGCGGCCAGAATTTTGTTATGGAATTTACTGCTCGAAACTAGGTTTATAGTTGATAGTGTTATTTTTTTAGTTTTAAGTACATATAATAAACTTGTAAATGAAACCATTGTTCTAAAAATTTTTAAGAAATATAAACTTATTTGTGGCTCTTTATATTGTAATTCTAATCGATGGAGTGAATGCAGAAATAATGAATCAGTACTTACCGGTCTTTGCCATTGAATCTAGACAATTAATTACACAATATAGTAAATATGGTAACATTATCTTCATTTACGTACGAGTACAATTGAAATCTGTCAAAAAGCATGCCGTGGTTTTAAATTCATGTTACTGAACTTGAAACAAAAATATAAAATTGTGTACAAAGGATTGTTTACAAATAATAAAATTAAAATCAAGTCAATGACCTTATACTGAAACCGAAATAGATGATATATGTGTGTGTCATTATCTGACATGGCGCCGACATATGCTCGATCATTAGGACCCAAGCGAGCGAAATTAAAAAATGCCTGAAGCTGACAAAAGTTCATTAATTTTAGTTTGTCATACGCTACTAATTTGTAAAATTTACTGCGTTCCTCTAATGGCCTAGTTTCCGGCAACATATCATCCAAATGTTTAATCCCTTTGAAACTCTCCACTAGTTGTTACTGATTCTGTGAACATATTTATGCGTCAGTTAACAACAATAATCGTTGGGGGCACTCATCAAAAACATGTTAAGATCATTTCGTTTTATTTATAGCCTGAAAGTTTTACACTTCAGCAAGTGTGGTCCCTAACGCTATGATATTTACAGCTTTTGTTTGTTAACTAATTTACAAAATATATTTATTTTAAGACTATTTTATAAAGTTACAGTTTAGTTCAGCGCAGCGTGGTCAGAAAATTTGCTATTTGTACGGTATTATCAAAATTATTTCGTGTCATCGCGAAGAATCTAGTCTATTCAATGTTCAATAGTATGGTTAAAAAAAAACGAAAATTATACACAATCGAATAAAAATCGATTGAATCCCTAAGCCATAGAAACTTATGGTCATTCAAAATATTAGTTATAAATAATGTGGTAGGTGTTAGTGAACATAATTTCTGAAAGCATTGAACCGAGTTGTATCATAAAAATGTTGCTAACGCTGTTATAATAGTAGTATAATCTTCTCTTCCTCCCGTTGCGTTAACAATATTTACTGCCGGAGCTAAAAACAAGTCAGCACCTGGTGTCTTAACGTGTCAAGTAAATTTTGTTGTGATCATAAATACGAAGATAGTTGTATTTCCTCCTAACGCCCGAGGTCAAATTTAATTATCATGTAGACGATGAATATCTATGAGTTCTTGAACGCCTACAGTTAAGTATAAATCAACTATCCACTCGGCCATGTCCGCTCATATTTCAGCAGCGCGCTTAAACAATGGTTAAAATAATGGTGTCTATGCTCAAAAATAATTATTTAGAACCGTTTTAAATAAATCAATGCATAAAATTAGAGTCTGCTATTATGCTTGATTTAGATGACAGCTCATTTGTTACAGACAAATTGTGTTTGGGATGTGAATACTGGATATTAAATGAAATTTACATTGTTAACACCTAAATATGTGAGACCAGACCAAAAGTATGATTAAAGATCGTTTAGAAGTGTTGGCTTTGCAATATTTTTTGTATATCTGCTATTTGTAATTATGTTAATCGTACAATATTTATATTATTTATGTAGACGCCCACAAATATTTGATAAATAATTAGTTGAAAATTATGATTAAAAGAAATGACATATAATATTTTGAAAACATTGACGGGTGTATGATTAGGTATTAGGTCTCCCACTCCGAGTCACAGTTCGTAACGGCACGCACTTCTGATTTTCGGAAACATTATTTTATGAATTTTAGGTTGTCTCCCTGACCACCTTATGGTGTAAGAGAAACACAATTAACGTTCCAACTCCTCGGGGAAGCAACGCATTTGTAGTTGACCTAAGAAAGAATTACGATCCTATCTTGGGCTGATTACAGATATCCATGGGCGACAGTGACCACTTACCATCAGGTGGACTGCGTGCTCGTTGGCGACCTCCTTTATATAAAAATATAATATACTAATCCCCCCCAACAACAGTGTAGCTTTTTCCATTGCACTTAGAGACCAGCCCAGCAATTGTTGGTGATGATGATAAAATATGAATACCAAAAAGAAAATCTTTTCGCGTTTTACATCGTCTAAATCGTTTTGTATGGTAAAGAAACGACGAAGCTAGAGATACTCGTATATTTTTACATTTTGTGGACATGAATGTAGGAAATGCGATTAAGGAAAAATTGCGGTAATAAAAAGGAATAAGAGAGAAAAACATGGTAAAGGAAACTATTATAACAGGCGTTATCTGCGGTAATGGAATGAAATGCTTTCAAATGTTTTCTTATAAATATTAAAAATATGAGGCAACGAAAAAACATAACAAAATGTGCATTTTTAGTAACAAAAACAGGAACGATTTCTATAACATTTTATTCATAGTACAATATTTTGCGTTGCTTTTATTAAAAGTAAGAGTTATTTTTGGTGTAGCTGTGCTTTGTTTTATTTGGAATCTGGTGTTGTGATGGCAGTTTTCTTTGTTTGTACGTCTTACATAATCCTCAGAAATAAAGATGTAATTCGGGCTATTGTTCTTTCTTAAAAATTATTACTAATTCTTATATATGTATACCTAGTATCGCTGAAAAAATTGGCCTTATATGCCTTCTAATTTTCCACTCCCATAGAAAGGCCTACCATTACAATCGCTTTTGGTAGAAGGCCTGGAGCATAAACGTTGAGTAACCTACCTACAATGTAGATCGAATTTATGCAACCCCTATAAATTCCGACAAGGTTTAACGACTTTCTTCTATTCACAACGACCAAGACCGATTGTAGCGTGCCCTTCGCGGTAGGGAAATGCACATAAAGTTATGCCACTGTTGCATATCGGTCAGACTCATTCAGTTCTCGTCGCGCCCGACGTTGCTTAAGTTCTTGACCACATACGATGTAAAAAATACTTCATTAACATTTATGCTTTTTATCTCCTAACCCTAAGGTTGTCTGGTAGAGATCGCTGCTTAGCGATAAGACCGCCTTATTGTATACAGAAATCGTAAATTTGTATTTTTTTCTATTATATTATTTTTTATGGTGTACAATAAAGAGTATTATTATCTTTATTTTCTTTTTAATTTCTCAGCTTGCGCTGTTTTTTTATTTATCATTTACGGGCTGCGCCAAGTAAATGATAAAGATGAATTGAATTTTTATGTCTGTGTGTCCTTTCGTTGGTGTCGTCATCAATTTGTAAAAACTTTCTAACTATTCTGCACGTGTTCAAAATAACGGCTTTCTGAGCAGCAATAAAACAGTAGGGTAAATCTATAAGCTTAAGGCTATGATGCAAATATACCAGGATTATACCAGTTGATGATAAAACAATGGGAACAATGTATACTTTCTCCTGTCTCCAAATCCGTGTAATTTCATCCTTTAGGTCCATGTATTTGTGATTTTTTTCAGCTATTGTCTTTTGTAAGTTGTGGGTGTTTGGTACAGCGATGTCAATAAGGTAAGTGATTTTGTTTTTTTATCCTGTAGTGTTATATCTGGACGGTTATAATGAATGGTCTTATCTGTCAGAAAAGCGCGATCAAAATACATTTTGTGAGTCTCATTTTCCAGGATATATTTGTAATAATGTGTGTATGTATTCGGTATGAGGTGATGTTTAATTGCTAAGTTTATATGAATGATGTTGGCTATATTATTATGATTGTTAGTTAATAAATTATACTGCTACACGAAGGCAAGGACACAATTTGCCTTAAAAGGGAATATGTCACCCATCTCGATAGTGGACGGACAGTGGACGGAGCTTTCGCGACAAATAACTAAGGTCAACGTACTCTAGCGGAACGCGTGGCGTTTTTATATTCACAAGTCTCGCACGTATTCGTCACGATTGTGGTTGAAGGCATCTTTAACATTATGTTTGATGGATCGTGCCGGTACCAGCCCGCCTTTTTATTCCCTTTCCCTCACAACGCCGCGATGTGACGTTACGTTTTTAGAGAAACGACAGACTCGACGCTCGAGTTCGTTTAATAACGGGAGCTTTGACAAACGACGCTAAAACTTCGTCTGGACTGTCATTAGGGTTATTACTAATTTTATTTCTGTCTCAAATTGTTACATTAGTATCTGATTATACTTGGTTGAAATTGATCGTAGCCTGTCTGCGGGTCGAGTTCTCGGAGCTTTACATATAATTATAGGATTTTATAGAATTAAGAATTCTTGAGGATTAGCTCTAGTTTGGTTGGAAACGTTCACAACCACACACAAACCACAACCACCGAAAGTTCGAGATTAGTACAAATGTTTTAATAAAACTTTGTTATCGTTTCCTTTGAAGTGCCCACTGACCGCCTTAATATTGTTGAACGGTTAAAAATTGTTTTGCAAACGTGTTTCGCGCACTCACGCCCGCTCTGAACAACGTGTCGCATTACGTCGTTAATTAAATCCAGTTTTCCCAGGTTTATTACTCTCGCTTCATTGTATACGATTTACGTCCAACGAAGGCTTCTAATGTGATTAAAACGGCTGTGAGTAATAATAAACATTTTATTGGGGCATTACATGCCGCGTGAGATGTATCTATACGAAACTATCGCCTTATAGTCGAAACATCACATGCCTAATCGACTTTGTTTTATTGTGAGTTGCTAAGAAGATCGGCCATTAGACGGGTAGTAGTTAATGGGATTTATTTGTAGATTACACTCCGTAATTAGTTGATGTGAATGCGAATGTAGGTGTATTCTTTGGTAGTATGCTATCCTAGTATCTTATAACGATAGCTCGAAGCTGTGGGTGCCATTACACTCGACGCGTAAACCTTGAAAACAATACTGACAACTTATTTCTATCATTTTTCAAATGAAAAAATAGAATGTTTATATATTTCTTTTCATTTAATTAAGTATAGGATGTAAGAAATGTTTTTATGTAGATGTATTCATACGACGACCGTACATTAAGAAAAATTGAGACTATTTGTACAACAGCTGGTAAATAACAAGTTGACACACATATTTAAATTAATATAAGCCTGTGCTAAGAACTCTAAGCTATGATTCCATTCGGGTTAAGTCTAATAACTTATTGCATCACCCTCTTATAAACTTTCGGCCCTAAAACCGCCCGAGGAGAATGAGATGGGCCTGATGGGACCAGACTATTTCCGAATAGAGGTCTGAAACCAAAAAACATCGTAATGAAGTAAGTGGAATATAGCCGTACATTGCATTTTTTAGATTAAATGTGCTTGTATCTTCAACGTGTGTTGGCATTTTCTGATCCTGAAAGTACCTTGTAAAACTTTTGATGAATGTTGGAACGAATTCAAAGAGCTCTACTCTTAAAGTATGCTTTTCATTAGTACCTACACTTGTACATGCCTTATATCTCTGAATGGATTGGAGAGAGGGAATCCTGTTTCTCATATCTTTAACCTGAATTTGCTACTTTTAAATATTTTTTACTTTATTTTAGCGACATTCATTTTCATGTTAGAATATATTCACTTTACAAAACTTTTGAATGTCTCTCAAGTATTAAAAAAAACAGAAATTTCACAGCGCGCGTGCATGAGTGTTTATTCTTAGTATTTTTGGAGAGCCCTAATTACTTTAATATTTAGCTACATCTTACTTAATTATACTTAATACCTTGATCTAGAAATACACGAGCTATGTACTTGATCTGTACTCAATACTTCAGACCTACAGTAAGAAATATTGTCAATCGCGACTTCAATTATATCACTGCCAGTAGGAACACAAAAAGCTAATACTTGAAATAAAATGTCTTATCTCACTAATGTTGCACGCGTAGCTTAATATGCAGCAAAAGATGCATATGAAGCTGAAAGATAAACCTTCTAACTTCACCTCAGTAATAGTAAGTAAAGCCGGTTAGTCAACATTATCAGGTCTCATCTTATCATCCTAATAATAATACTCGATTATAACCAGAACTCGTACATTATAAATGGTCCTTTGAGTCAGATTCGTATTACATCGGATGAGAGCAGGATTACCTTAATGATCATACATTAAGTACCGAGATACAATTTGCCAAAGCCCCTAAAAGTAATAAAAATGATAATCTTTAAATAAGGCTCGTTCTCAAAAATTGTACTGTAATAGGTTTCTGTGATACCGACGTATAAAACGTAGTTGTTTCGCCTCGCAATGGATATTACAATGGAATCTTCTGAAACCCGCATTTTTTCCAGTTATTTATGACGATTTTGACAGTAAGCGAAAGCCGAAATTGAACCAATTTGCATACAAGGGATGCCGAGACAAAACAAAACGAAGGCGAAGTGGATAACAATCTTTGTTTGGATTTACGACAGACAATTCTATTCAAAGCCTTTTGGACTATTGCCGCAGTCATTTTATGGTTGTGAGTGTGTTTTAAATTGATCTCCATTATTTTTACAGCGTAACATATGACGTAAAGCTATAAAAATGGACCTAAATAATTTTATCATTCCAAAAACAATGGAATGCTGTAGCTTAGTGGGAGAGGACTTGGGAGAGTTGATTTAACATTTTGGAGGTTGCTTACTAACAGGTGAAAATTTTGTGTTTTTATGTAATATTACACTACTGTGCGGTTCATTATCGCAGATACTTACCATAAAAAGTGACCTGCTTATTCCGGTAGTTTTTTTGCTCATTTGGTAGTGACTCGAAGACTCGACTAGGATAATGGTTCAAACAAAAGCACCTTGATTCAAACGACGTTCAATTTACCTCGATTTCACTTTTGTTTTTGAGGGACGAATTAGTTTTCATGAGACGGGCGGTCCGTCCTTGTATACATCGACTGATACGTCGAGGATCGCTCATAAAAGAAACTTTGGCCCTCCGATATTAATATTTATTGCTCCCAATGTAGGTATACGAAACATTTTCCTTAGCGCGTTATAAATAGTTTTATGTACGCCACCCGTTAAATGGCATAACAAGGGAGTTTTATGATGCCAACCAATCCAATATAAGGCGCCATTTTTAAATTTTATTGATGCTTGTTTCGAAAGCGCAACCAAATAGAACAACGTAAATATTGATACCAATGAATAGTATGTGCGTCTAAATAGAGTTCCACAGACCCACTTTTAATATTATTATAATATTTTAAGTAATTCGTGTTTCATTATATTAGTTGAAATTGAATTTAAAAATATAACGCCAACCTTTCCCAGACAGTCACCTATGACAAACTTTAAGTTTCCTTGCCAAATGAATGAAATTTTAAGAGAACAAGTTAGCCATAAAAAATAGAATTTTATTATTTATTTATAATTAATATGTAAC
>DWNJ01000323.1:0-16153 GCA_018250275.1 Udranomia eurus | reverse complement strand
AATATTTAATATTTATGTGACCTATTATTTTGAAGCTACAGAGACTTTCCAAAGATCTACAGAATTAAACAAAAAGTCAAGGAATCATTTATTTATTTACTTCAATACAATAGGTCACATAAATATTAAATATTTTTATTAAGACACGTCTAATCTAACACATAGATAGATTAAATAATTTTTGTTACAATACATATTACCCGGATGACATTCAAATATTCGCCAAAAATGATTAGTAATAGTTTCCAATAGTTTGTGGACCACAATAGCATATATTGCAACAAATCTAAAAATTCAAGATCAGATCTTTTTTTTTTTTCTTTTTTGTGTCAATCTAATTTTCTTATAACATACAATATAAGTCCGACTTAAACCCTTTCATATGCTAAATAGCAATTCTTAGAATAATAAAATTCAACTTCAAACACAATAAATATTCAAAATATTACAACAAAAATCTGGCTGAACTCCTAAACTCCCGATACTGTATAATGAAATTTTATAAACATAAATCAGTAATTCAAATACGTTTACACTAATTTTGGCCAAGAAAACGGAGTGCATGTTGCATGAAACAAAACTATTAGCTCTTCACGTCTCACGTCGATCTCCCATACTTAGCACACCGTATATTTAAGACTACCTTACCAGCTAGAAACACGAATACTTTTAATACTAACGCGAATTTTTTTTTTCGAAAAAAATGAGCGCGAACAATAACTTGTAATTCTCAAATTTGGCGATTCGGTATTTTAGATGCTGGTAACGCTACATATATTTATGTCAATATGAAGATCTTATATATGTAAGCAAAAATCGCACTTATGAAATGATCTAAGAGACAAGAATCGGAGGGGGAGGTTCATGGGAGATGTAAGAGGAGTAGAGGACGTAGAGGAGAGGGAAACGTATAGAGGTATTTTGTGACACTTTTGTTAGATGCAATCGAAAGAAATTATATGTTATTGTTCACACTCAACTCCATAATAAATTGAATAAATATTCAGCATACACAGTTACATTATACAAACATATAATTTTCACAATGAGAATCATCGCAATTAAGAATAACATGGAAAAGCCATGACTTAAATAAACATAAAAGACGTTTCGAACGGACTTCAGAAAATGAAGATCTTTTATAGTAAATATACAAATTAGTTAGGAGTAATTTCCTAACATTCGGTTTGGGGCAAAGTTAACTTCTACAGCGTGTAGTTCTCTTATAGCATTTAATAATAATTGATTTTACACTACCAATTGCCATTGATATTTCATATAAATATAGAAAATCCATATAAATATGAAGACGAATTTTAATCAGATTTCAATGTTTTCCAAAACCAAAAAAATAACAATCAATAAACAAATATTGCGTTATAATCAAAACATTAACCGACCAAGAAGATAACAATTTAGTAGAAATTATATGTAGATTTAAAATTATAACTTTTTATTCATTATTTATACCATAGCGTACATACTCTATACAATAATTAGGACACAACACGAACGAAATGCTGAACCAACTAAGCTAGCAGCTAGCGAGTAATACATCATCTGAGAAAACAACACAACGGCGTAACATAATGTAAAATCACAAAATAATCACAAAACTTAACAACAATATACATTTACAGGGATGTCGGGAATAAATAGGTTTGAGGTGAAATGACAGACAAAGTTAAATCTACGCTTCTGCACATCAAATGAATCCAATAACTATTACCATGGAGAACTGCTGTTAGATTTACCCTTCCTTACGATACACCCGCGTCCTATAAGTATAGTGCTCAAAGACCACACACAGCAATCCAAGTTAGCTTCGAGACCGCGGCAGCTAAGTCTCAGATGCTCAGTGGCAGATTTACCATCAGACTAAGTAGTCTCCAGCCTGGGACGGCAGATTCCAAAGGGGGCTACAGAAAATTAGGTATTTATTATTTTAAATAATAGAATTAGAGATGTCAATTGCATTTGGATTCCGTCTAACTCGAACTCCAATAAATAATAGCCTTTTAGACGGCGAAAAAATTAGGTAGACTAACTTAAAACTTGGCACATCTCTTGGAATAGCTTTGTTAGCCTAATGTGTAAATCCACCACCGCAATAGTATCGAACCTCGAACTCACATACGTACAACGTTGTCAACACTGTTAACACAATAATATCGTAAAACACATGGAATGCCAACGACCATCAGTAGAAGTAAAATGGTATCCACAGCAAAGACATTTTCAACAAAATGGACAAAACAAATAAATGTAACAAAAACTTGCGATTTAACCGAATGTACAGTCGCAACGAAAATAGTACCCACCAATAATTTTAATTAATTAATATTTAATAACTATTTAGCTTACTAATACATACTTTAATAGTGGAATTAGATATGATGAATGCAGCTTTGGACATAGCTGAAGATTTACATGCGAAAATTATTTAATTCATAATATGATAGTGTAATTAAATTGAACCAACAATTATTAATATCATGTTCGGAATAGAAGAGGTATTATGCTATATGTGTGAAATAAATAAATAAATAAATGAAACTGAACGTTATCATATAATGATACGGTAAAATTTTGAAACGGACAAGATGATCTCAAATTACACGTACATACATAATCGTATACAATTCAAAAGATTGGAAAAAACGTTTACAAATGTTTAGCACATGATAAAGCAGTCAATAATTGTTCAGTCTAACGCATTAAAAGAAATGCAAACATCCCTGTCTTATCCTGTCTAGGAGCGTTTTATTTAGATCGAGATCCGGAACCAAATAATATGGTATTTTTACTGTTTTTATGATTTTCCATATCAATACAATACCTTTCTGTGTAGCCGCACCCTAAAACAGTAAGATAACAATATGGAATAATAAATCGCGTGAGCACACGCAAGACATACTTTAAAACATCATTGACACCGGCTGTACTATTTAGATTGAATTAAATATATATAATATAGGGAAATGGTTTGCATATAATGTAGTTTATCTTAACAGTTATACATACAAGTAGGTAAATTATATTTAATTAGATATATTTTCGGTCAATATAATAGTTAAATTGAATCAGAAACATCTCTAAAATACCGCACCGTACCCGTAAGCTTTACTAGAGAATCAAACTAACGTTTAGTTCAAAGTTTTATCAGCTTTTAAGAGCGATAAATATTAATCTATAATTTACTAGATTTTATTAGTTTCTTATAAACTATTTGCCATAATTGTTTTTTTGAAAACTGGTTTTTATACACTTTCACTATTATGTATCCATTATTCCTGACCTCTTTCATAATTCATACACCTCAAAAGATGTTATTACTGCAAATACTTGTTAACAGTTATTTAAATATTTAACAGACCGATTTATTTTGGACCATATGATGTTCTCCATTAAATCTCATAGCGACATGAAGTAATCTTAAACAGCCGTAAGGGGATGAACAGATTTGAGAGCATGTTACAGTAGAATGGCGAGGTTCTAGACCTAAATGAATTACTATCAATTATGATAAAATTTTGACACACATTTCCAAGAATCTTTAAAGACAAAATTAATATTTTTCTAATTCAATCGGTGAAAAAAGCTAAGTGTCGACAAAACCAGGCATAATAGGCGCGCAGTGAACAAAATAATTATGGCAACGTCACTAATAGTTAACATTTATCTTTATCTGTGTATGCTACATAAATAGATTCAGAATCGTATAGACATCAATTCACTACAACTATATCTATGATTAATAATTCTAAATGTAAATGTCGTTTACGTCGAAGATGAATCTGCGTGATTAAATTCAAAAATACTCTGGATAAAAATAATGAATCACCTGCATCTACGGTTCCTTCGAAGAGTTCATAACTTAATACTACTCGAGGCTATAGGAAAACAATTCGAGGTAAACGACAACACAATAAAGACTAGAACAAAACGTATGTTGTTCTCGTGGAACAAACGAGATATGTCCAACCCGAGACCGCTCACACTTGACGGACAAACACATACACATCGGTGGGTTGAATGTTCATACAAACGTTATATATAATATATTGAAAACATTTAATAAAAATAGGTAATACTATGAAGCGTTAAGTATATTTCCGAAAGTCATACAGAATCGAGTATTGAGAAAATAAAATACCTAGTGTTTGGTTTTTGTTTAACCTAAATATTAAAAAAAATATGTATACCCAATCTTAGGTAAAATTCTAAAAAAAAGTAGTCCAAAGTAGTTCTACAATCATACGTACTACAATTAAAAAGTCCCAATAATAACAAAGATAGTAAAATTTTGAATCAACGAAAAACCCAACAGGCACCGAAGCTAAAAAAAATGTACACACGGTACTTAAAAACACACAAATACTCGAGAAAGAACCAATTCCATGACTGTCCACGCCACAGCCGGGCGCGGCAAGCGTGAGCCGGCCTCCAACACACACGCCTCCAGCACACGCGCGGTAAACTTGACATGCGTCTTCAGGACCTGCGTGTTACATGCTGTAGTCTGGTGAGTTGAGGTGACTTAGAATATTTGACCCTAAGGTCGTATACTGCGTACATGTATACGCGGGCATACAGGATCCAATGACGTATTTCAGTTTTTGCGCGCATTGTGATTTCATATGTAAGGGTAGACCTACATCGGACCGACGCTTTCGTTACGTACAACATACGAATTGGCGAAGACCTGTACTAGTCGCCGCACAAAATGTCCTTTTAACCTTGTAAAGCATACGACCGCACTCAGATTCGTTTAATGATAACTTTAATTGTCACTTCGTATATCTTCGTGATACTTTAAGTAATCTTTAAGTCTCTGAATGCGACCGAACGTCTCCAAGCTGCGACAAACGCGTCAAATCGTCGTAAGAACGACTTGTAACGTCCGTCCAATGTGTATCTACCCTCATTACGACGTACTAGAGCGTGTTGTGTGCCGAGTGTTTAGGGCTCGATCCCGTACGGCACGTTGTCGGGCATCATGTTGAGGATGTTGCGGAGCTCCAGCGACTCCTTCAGCGCGTAGAACAGCTGCAGCTGTTGCTCGGGCTTCAGGTTGTAGACCTGTGAAGACATTGTTGTGGAGGGTTAGACGTGTTGCTACCCCTGAGGACTACGTTGGAACGCCTCGATTAAGTATATCTCCCTGACCACAGCCTTCAAACCAGAACACAGCAGCAAGAATACTGCTATTATAAGGCAGAAATAGGTGTGGCGGTGGTGCCTTCGGAATCGAACCGTAAAAGGTTCTACCACCTTGAGTCTATCTACAATTGATATAACGTAGGACTATCGTAAAAACTATAGGGGGTCTAAAAGGCGCCTATATTCTGTCCCCGCCCCAAAATTGACAATTCCTTCACGCCATCTTCAGCATTAAAATGTAAATTTTTATACGCCATATTTACCACACACAGGCTCTTACAGCTAAAGTATAGGGAAACTACAAACACCGACCTGCTGCAGCAGTTTCTGGGGGGTGGCGGTGCGAATGAAGCTGGTGATGTACACATTGACGAAGGTGGCCATCAAGAACTGGCAGTCGAAGCGGTCCATGATGCCGCCGTGGCCGGGAATCACATCGCCAAAGTCCTGGGAACGGAGCATAATTGTAAATGATTGTGTGAATTGGAAGTATTCTACGTGGTATGTAGCATTGACCTTACTTATAGGGACTACTCATAATTATGAATAACTAATATTATTCATAAGTATGTGTGTAAGTATTTTTCGCGTCATAAATGATAGAATTTATTTGAATCTAGTGCGGACACACAATACTGTGATCGTATTATTTGCATAAATATTAATTCCATCTTAAACGTCGTGGTACACTGACCCAATCATGCTCTTTCTGAAAGAAGATCCATGACTAGGTATGAAAAAATACATTTGCAACGGAATAAATAAATAAAAGGAGGTAAGGGGCACTTTTTATGAATATGGTCGTCTCATAATCACGTGTGTGTGTGTGTGTGTGTAGACCTCTGGATTGTAAATAGTCATCGCCACTAAAAATGCATTTTTTTTTGGGTAAGGGGAATTTTCTACATTTTAAATATATAAATATACGTCACATAAGAAGTAAACCTTATAAGAATCTTTGTTTACTTGTTGTCCAAAATAGCGATTTTTTAGTTTTATGACACTCACAAATTACAAAGAACGAACGTGAGACGGAAAGACACCAGTTCCAATTCCACAATACCTTGATCTTGAAAGCGCGCTTGAATCCAGAAGCGAAGAATCCACCGAAGGGTCCGATCACCGAGCTGAAGATGCTGAGCGCCAGCGAGTGGATCATGAACGGGTACATGCTGATCTTGTCACGGCCAATCTGGAATTAATGATAATATTGCAATGTCATGTCCACAGCATAGCGTATGCTGTATATAATATTGTAATGTCATGTCCACAGCATAGCGTATGCTGTATATAATATTGTAATGTCATATCCACAGCATAGCGTATGCTGTATATAATATTGTAATGTTATGTGCACAGCATAGCGTCTGCTGTATATAATATTGTTATGTTAGGTCCACACTATGTTGTGTAACCATCACGGTACATTAGAAATAACGCTTTAAATAATGCTAAGTTCAAACTCTATGTCCACAGTATATAAATTCATGCCAATTGTAAAACCTGTTGTATATCTGTGTACACATTTCTGTCACATGAACTTTATCAGGTTATCAAATGTTTGTGCATCAAGAGTATGATGGTCTAACAACATAAACAGGTTTATATGAATGAATAGACAATTTAGTTTGAATAACATTAACAATAAAAGTATTAATATAACTTTTGCTTGACTATTTATAATTAATATTTGGAGTTTTTCAGTAGTTTATGGTACACATAATCATTATCAGGTATTGAGTCACCAATTGCATATCAAATATGAGTTGACTATATTTTTTCTTATCTATTCGTTGTTACGTTCAAGTCATTGTTACTAATAACTATTTTGACCGCTTTTTGTCATTGGTCGGAACTGTCCGCCTTTTGTCACTGGCCGCTTTGTATTATAGATTGCTTATGAATCTTTTTGACACTAAGTACTTGTAAGCATGTTTTGGCACCGACCACTTGACCTTTTGTCATGCCTTTTAATACTGCTTGTGAATGCTTTTAGTCCCCGACGGCTTACGAGCGACTCTTGTCACCGACCGCTTACCACAGCGCCAATGTCACTCACCGCCTTCATCACGGGCTGCAGGAACTGGGGCGTGGTGTACTCCTGCAGACGGAACAGCGCCGAGGGCTCGCAGTCCATGGTCATGCGGCCGAGAGACTCCGAGTACTCGATGGGGCACACCAGGTACGGGTACTGGGACATCATGTACGACAGCTGAAATGTAGAAAAAGGTAAATTAACATGGGATACATATTTTCGTTTGACTTACACGGGTAAACGTCACGTGAGATGGGCGATCAGATTTTCATAGGACTTTATCGAGTACGAAATCTGTAGAGGAATGAGATGAACCCAGCGCTCATATGCCCCAACCTTATTGTCGTTGGTCTGAAAAAAATATCTTTCACGTAAGTCTTATTTTCTTAAGAATCTTTTTGAAGAGGAACAAACCAACATATTGTTATCTTGAGATTTGTTGAGAGAGTTAGTCTCTATCAGCAGTCTTGACAAAGAAGAATGTATCCTGCCTTAAGTCGTTATCTCATAGAATAATCAAACACACCACAAAAAAACATTAAAAGTCATCAAAAAGCTGATAAGCGCTACTCAAAATTAACTTACTAATTACCTAGCTAACTGTTTTAAGTAACTTTTTCTTTATCGTGAAATTTAAAATGGAGTATATATATATTTTTAAAACAAACCAATAGACTACAATCGTCGGCAAAAGACAAAAAAATCGTGGTGTGTAATCATTAATAAATATAAAAGACAAATAAACTCACCACAAGTCCAAAGATGACGGTGGAGAACCCGCCACCGATGAAGCCCTCCCAGGTCTTCTTGGGGCTGAGCTTGATCAGCGGGGTCTTGCCGAAGAAGAAGCCGAACACGTATGCCATCACGTCGTTGCAAATTATCATCGACACCGGCACGATGAACCAGATGAGCCCTGAAAGACGCGCATATAAATGAAGTGTTCAATAAAACGATTACAATGTGTTGTTATAATATTTCAAGCTACACAACAAACTATGGCAGTAAATCTTTGCCAAAATATATAAGGACGTGTAGTTTTGATGGAGTGTGTCTGGAACTATACCTTTAGGAATTTAAATTTAGGTGCAAGAGGTACAGAAATTGGCTATTTCAATAGCTTTTCCAACTTCGGAGAGGGCGTTGGTGTTGTTTAAATTAGCCGATTTAGGTTTAAATATGTGTATGTAAAGACTTTAATAATTATATAACTAATAATTGAAAAAAAACAAGGACAGCTTGGTACAATTTGCTCTAAAGCTTATCTAGCGGTTCCTAACCTTAGGGTCACCTTAAGCTAAGAAGAAGCCCTAAGAGGATATAATATACTCTGAGACAAAGTTCAAGACTTCAGAAGTCAATGAAGTACACTGATTTGATTTTATGCATAAGAACACTGGGTAGCATAACAACTTTTTTTATGCAAACGAGCAGTCCACCAGATGGTAAGTGGTCACTGCCGCCCGTGGACATCTGTAATCAACCCTAGACAGGATCGAAGTTCTTTCTTAAGTCGACCACAAATGCGTTGGTACCCCTGAGGACTAAGTTGAAACCGCTCGGTTAAGTATGTCTCTCTGACACCAGAACACAGCAGCAAGAACACTGCTGTTATAAAGCAGATATAGGTGTGGCGGTGGTGCCATCGGAGTCGAACCGTAAGAGAGTCAATTGTCAAATAACAATTAAAATTATCAAAAATCTGCCTCCCTGCGCATCTATACATATTAATATTGTTTACATGACTTAAACCAGACAAACAGATACTACAGACACTGTCTTCATTGATCTCATTCATTCACACATTCATTGATATTCCTATTTCCATGCACGTATATTATTGTATGTATCAAGGGATTTGAACTCGAAACACCGCAATAGCAGTTTCATCATCTAATACATTTGTACGTCTCTATCGGTACCAGAGCGTACATTTATTGGCCTCAAACGGTTTCAAGCCCCGCAAAGACTTGTTCCTTTGAACTTTGGTGGGCCGTGTTTGCATACAATTGAATAAGGTGACCAGAGTACACTGTGCTATCTACTATCTACATCATTAACATTGTTTTACCATTTTAATTACGTCTGGTACTGCATCAGTTAGTTACTTGCAGAAATTCTAGAGACCACTGTGTGTTTTTGTTGTAAATATGGAATTGATTTTATGAAACTAAATATACTACTATAATAATATAGCTAATTATAGAGTAAAATCAAACAGAGCTAAACATAAATAATTGACGGGTGTGACCAATTTAAAACTGTTCAGTAAGTAGGCACGCATAATAGTGTAGTGTGGCCAACCTATTTTTCTGACGATTTATTTAGAACAACAGCTGTGTACCAACGCATGTAGACACTACACGAGCTTACATTTTGTTGAGTAAACAATAAACTATAATTAGCGTCATGATTTTTTTTTCGGAACAAACCAAGCGCCAGCTTCACTCTCTCTACTTGTTGCTTTGGACTTCGGACTAGAACGCACAGTTTATTGCATTACATATTTTACGGATTTTTCCGCACGGCTTCACGCGATTTTATTCTTATACATTTTTAACCAGATGTGATTATAACTATTAAATAAAAAGTAATTGATAAAAATAAATTCAGATTTAGACAGATATTACAACAATATGTACATCATAAATATGTCAGGCACACTAATATTAGACTAAAATACCATAAAACCTAAGTCGACTTTGTTTGAAACAGAAATCGATCATTTCATATATAGTTTATTACCTCCTATAAAATTATTGATTGGCCATTGTGCCGATCGTACTATATCCGTAACTAACATTTAACTACCGTTATTTTCGCAGCTTTCAACCCACTTCGTCAGAGAAGCATTTTTTCTGTTTTAGTTGAAGTGTAGAATCCACGGCAAATAAGCAATCCTTCTATTTCAATCGAAGCGGAAAGAGAGAAACGAAGAAAGCGGTTGGATGCCAGCACACTTTGAGATAGCAAAGCATGTATTAGGCAGATAGAACTTCGATCCTGTCTGAAATAGCCTATGAGTAGTGCTCACTCAACAACAGCTGACCCACCACAAAGGAAGCCATCCCTTGAGGCAATCGCAACTCCCCAGTAGAAGCGGAGGAGGTAAGAAGACGTACCAAGGCCTCGGCCTAGGTTCGGAGTTCGCCCTCCGCCCCTCTTAGTCTAATATAGTATAGTCTTCTGTTCCGGCTTTAGCCCCTCCTAGGCTTGTCACAAAAACCTGGCCAATCTGTAAAGGCCACTAGAGCGAACAGCAACGACACATTATCGTAAAAAAACAGCTGACTTGCGCATACCTCCCCTACTATCCTAATAAATCATGCAATCAAAAGCAATCATGCTTTGTTATGACTTTATCATCTGTATCGGTAGACTATAGATACATTATCGTATTGAAGTGGCGTCCCTCTATACAAATGCGGTAAGATAATAGTGATAATATTAACGCCGTGGGAAATACCTACTCTCGCATATTATATGCACATTTGCACATACTCCGTCCAATTCCCACCTAAATTATGCGTAGGTATAGGTAGATATATCCGTATTCACGCAGCAAGTCGATTCAGACAGTTAATTACAAATACATATACACCGAATAAAGTTCTTGAACCGAATCTAAATGTCAACAAAATTCGAAGTTAGTAGGTACTGACACGATCATTTATGTATTATCGCAAGGTAAATAAGTATTTCAGCAGTACAGCATGGGTTGGTTTGATAATCAACTATCAGACGAGCCCATGCGATTCAAAGTACTGCTGACTGCTTGACTTCCTACACTACGGTGATATACGGGGAGGATGTGGCGAGCGGAATGCTTCCGAACTCGAACCACGAAATCTTTAACCACCTTAATATTACATATTCTTTGGTGTGATACTATGCATTCATTCATATCGACAAACAAAGTTAAGTCACATTCGTATTAATTAATATAAGTTTTGAGGGTCTCTTGCGTCATAAATGGACATTATAAGTTGTCTCTCTGACACATTGAACTATAGATTTAAATTAACACAATACTCACTACACACAATACAAAATCGAATGATTGTCAAATATTTTGTGATTTTATTTTTAATTTTTAAACAATTTTTAAACTTACATAAGTCAAGCGTTTAACAATTATATTAACATATGCAATTTCTTAGTAAAATAGTTGTGAAGTAACAATTGTACAGCAATCGAGTGGTTACTCCTAGGCTCCATTGCTATCAAGTCTAATTTCTATGTACTCCTCCGTACTTAAATTAAACCCTAATTTTCCACAGACTTTCAAGCAGAATATAGCAGCGCAAACGTCTGCTTATAAACCAAACGTTGACCTTTAAAATAAACTCATATCTTGAACAATTCCTAACTGCTAAAGTTTCATTATGATGGACTTTAAATATTAAGTTACTTAAATAGCAGCACTGAGACACCCACTCATGCCTACGTTTCATGAAACAAATCCTTTGAATTTCAACTTGATCTAAATATAACGGTATCTATGTGGGTGTTAATAATAGAGGCGAGCCATGTCAAGGAGTTAAACGATGCGAATAAATTCTACGTCGCAGTCTCGTATTGAACTCGCCTATATTTGTCCTTCCTCTATCAATTGCTATCAATTTTATCGTTCATTCCCACACCTTACATACGTTGGCCTAGTTAAGAGTTGGAGTCGTGTATCGTGCTGTTAATTTCGAATTGTATCTAGTAGAGTAGTTTATGACGATCTTAAAATGCTTGTTTTTACGTTCTTGGAAGATATCTAAGAGAACACCATTTTAGACTAGAACCCAAAAATATACTTGGATTTTTTGTCTGTATGTCTGTGCGTTTGTGCAGGCTTATCTCAGAAATGGTTCATCCGATTTTAATGCTGTTTTCACTGATGTATTGTTGTAAGCTTCACTTAACATTTAGTGTTTGTTTCATAAATGAAAAATGTTGTGGGACGGGGACAGAGAGGCGATACGAATTGCGCCAGGTCAGCTAGTAGTTTATGTTCGTATGTAGCCCTTCTGAAAACGATCACATGAAATGTATCGCTACTTTGAACTAGGGTTTACTTCCTCTTTATATTGAGTTGATTTGTAACATTATATTTATTGACCCCTCGGTTAAGTGGTGAGTTGTAGTGATCTTGATTGCTATGTCAGACATAATAGGTATTATTCGTATCTAGAACAAATATTTATATGATGAGCACGCGTAACGCACGCGCATTGGATTTACTCTTGAGCTTCCTTTTTACATTTATTATACATATACTTTGTTTACCATAGACCTTGTTGGCGATTAGATCATTCATACAAATACAATACACATATTCTTTTTTGTACACCATAAAATAAAGATATACAAAATATTTGTATTTGTATTTAATTGACAGACAACTCCTGATAATTAATATGCTCAATTTTTTTCATAAGTCCTATGTATTGTAGTTGCAAGCGACTTATCTGTTTAACGATAATTTTCCATAACAAAAATGCATTTTTGCGAAAGCGCGTCAACTGGGCGTTTGAAGTAAGCTATGACTCGTCAGGCGAGAGAATTATTCACGCTTGTGATTGCTCATTGACACGCTATGATTTTCTAACCGAACACATATTTTGGCTTGTAGTTATCCATGGGAGAACATTTCCGAGGAACTTGTAACCGTTCTTATATAGTATAGCTGATCGGGCGCACTTCGTACCGCCTTCGAATCATCCCGTACCCGTCTCCGTACCTGTCGTTATATATCCTTGAATATAGCGATTTATTTGGATACCCAGGTAAATAATGTGGCCTAGTTTGTTTCCGCGTAATTATTGCATATTTTAAGATGAAAATGTAGTTATTGTAACATAACTATAATGGTTAGACGTATGGTATCGCGAAATTTTATGTAGATATTGATGTTCTCTATAAAACTGTAACACATAATGTCGTTGTTTTGTCAATAATTTCTGCAGCGTACGCGATATAAGGATTTTTCTTGGTATTTTTTTCACGTAATCCATTACAGAAGTTTTCATACCTATATAGCCCATGTTGATCAAGGATAATGTAGTGTGATAATGTTTCCAATGTTAAAAGATTTTTTCAAATGGGTCCAGTACTTTCGAAGCCTATTCAATGCAAACAACATTCAAACCATTCCTCTCTATATTATTAGTATAGATGTTTAAAGTGGTGGTAAATTAGTAGATAGGGATCCGAAGCGGGTCCCATAAAATTAGTACAAAAGTTCTAACCTTAATGGTATAAAAATAGGAGATGATTGTGTATTCAATTAAATGATTTTACTGAGTCGTATCTTGCAGTCGGTCTCATATTAGCTTAGCATCGCTTTAGAAAAAAAGCAAAAGCCTAACAGTGTAAATGTAGGGAGTGATTGATGATTGATTGTTCGCTCACAATTTTTTTCGTCGGTTTAATTTTTGTGTTAAAAAGTTATTTAAATGTCATAACCGACAGATGCTTCAAACGATGATGACGGTCAGACGATTTAAAGGTAGGCTATACAGAACTTTGAATGCGACCGACATCGGAACACACGTCAATTATCGCTACACATAGGTACAACGTCTCTAGGTTTTCCCCAGCTCTATCGATCGTCGTAAATAATTCAATAGCGCCCCGCCGCGTCCCAGTAACTAAGTTATTGAAAGGCTTCCCGGCCGTGACAATGCAGGCTTGGCTACGACACAGTGATATAGATCTATAACGTACGTTTCCTCTCTAGAAGCGATACGTAATACTGATAGCAGGGCGGGATTCAGAGGTGTGGAGGCTCTGGGGCGACGAAAGAGCGGAGGCCCTTATTCAGTGGTGGATTTACACATTTGCCGCGAGTAGGTTAAAAAATGCACTCCCCTACATATACCTCTACAATTATTTTTGTATATGTTTATACGAGTATTTTTGTAAACAAAAAATATACAAACTACGTTATAATTGTTAACCCGCCGAAATTTATGATATGTTTCTTATTTCTATTATCCGAGACTACTGCTCCCTTGCCCCTTGCTCTTGTGGAGGCCTGCCTGCCCTCCCTCAATACGACTCTCAATACGACCGTGGTAATTATTATTGCGACGTTTTCGTATCCTATTTCTATCTATGAATACAGTAAATACTGATAATACTAATAAAGACGATGATGAATAAGTAACACAAAAAAACTATTCAAATTATTAGAGCTATTCATAAGTCCTAACTTATGAATGCGAGCGAGACGATTAATATCTTTAGATGAAGTATGGAACTTAAGAAGTAGTAGTCTAATTTAACTAGTTAATGTCTAGAAAATGTGGCCGTTATTTATATTAGTAGCAACAAAACACTTTTGAATAAGAATAGTATCTAATCATGTTCATATAAATAGAATAATTTCAGATTATCCTTCCTCTTTTATCCATTAATCTCTATCCATTAACCTTTTCTGCTCTTTTTAAGTAAACCACCAAACTAATATTTTTTTAACCATTTCACAGATTCATTTCAGTGTTACCAGTAAAAGTTGTTAAAAAAACATCACGTGGTTAATGGATTACACCTAAGCTCGTGATTTAACTATTTATTTATAATATTTTATACATATTTTAAGTTAAATAGTTATCGATAATAATGTATTGACATCTAGAATATCCGTACATGTCATGTCCTGACTAAAAGGTTCCCCAACCATGACAATGTCGCACGAGTGCTAGACAAATGCACCGCGTTATCTCTATTATTTACTCAGTTATCAATACAATAAAGAGCATTGTTATATCAGCGTATCATTTCAATCTCATTTATTATAATATTTAATGCTGAATATTATTATTTCATCTTTGTTTGCATGCAGTCCAGATGGTAAGTGGTCACTGCCGCCTATGGACATCTGTAATCAACCCAAGCAGGATCTAAGTCCTTTCTTAGGACTAAGTTGGAACGCCTCGGTCAAGTATGTCGCCCTGACCACACCCTCCAAACCGGAACACATTAACAAGAACGCTGCTGTTTAAGGCAGAAATAGGTGTGGCGGTAGGGCCCCCGGGGTCGGACCGTAAAAGGTTCTACCACAAATAAACGCGTGTTAAAAAAGAAGAAGTTTATATTGCGGGCAGAGCCGCGGGCATAGGCTATTCCACATATAAATCGTCACTCGCTCTAGGTCTCATTGGCAGCGCGATTGTAAGGTTTCCCGGCCGTGACAATGCCTGACACAGATTCCCCACGCTATCTACACAGTGTTTGTTTTGCACTTGATATCCAAACGTTAGGAATACGTTTGTTTGTTTGTTACGCTTTCACATCTTAACTCAACCGATTGTCTAGAATTTTTTTATACACAGTGTTAGGAAACCAAACATAGACCTTTTATCTACAAAAAATGTTCCCGCGGAAGGGAAAAATTAGTTTGATGCCATCTTCCGTCTAATCAACTCGGTGTCGCAAAAGTATTACGTGTTATCCAGGATAAATAATCGTTCCCGTTTATATGGTCTGGCATATCAACATTCTGGTCGAGAGGTTAAGAATAAATTATCACGTTATTAGAATCTCAATGATTTTTAAAACAACGCGAACGAAACCGGAAGTTAAACGCTAGTTCACATACACGCGGAAAGGACACGCTTCTTGAACACGCGAGTTGTAATCTATTACGTGTTACATAAATACAGAAACAATTGGTACCTAGTTATATTACTTGTTATATTGATCAAACTGGTTTGTTGCGTCTGGTTTAAAATTAAATAAAATATAATTTACATTAGTATAGATTAGACGAAATATGTTGTTTAATAAATAAAAATGATGTTAAGAATGCTAATAACTTCAAACATAATCATCGAGCAGCTTAATGTAGTTTTATAGTATAGTAGTTGACTTTGACGAAAAGGATAATACGCGCTTGTTATCGTTCCATCACCGAAATATCTCCATAAAATATTACTTAAACAAAACTAGTATCTGGCTCAA
>DWNJ01000322.1:0-16158 GCA_018250275.1 Udranomia eurus | reverse complement strand
CTGTTTTACTCAACCGACTCGACCGACCGAGGTGAAAGTTGTGACCAAATGGTAACTCATGTAAATTGACCTGTAGTCTAATATTTTAAGATTTTAGTCAGCAGTCCAACATTGTGTCCCTGTATTACAATTAGGAGTCTATTCGTATTGAAGAAAATAAATATAAATTGGAGTGACAAAGGACTAAGAAAAAAAAGACGTGATAATTTAAGTCGTTTATTTTTTAAATTAAACAATAGAATCGACACAGAGAACCGGGCGACCCTCGTACAGCGGACCACGACATCGAGCCGAGACCTAGCCCCACTACTTGTTACAAAACACTACAGGATATTATATCTAGGATGTACGGAACAGGTAATATTTATTTAAATACGAAATCGTTATAAAATCACGACGGTTACAATATTATTGTATTAAATGTATCTAATTTTAATTTAAGGAAGTACACTGGATTTTAAGATGGCACCTCACATGGCTATTTCATGTTCGTTATTGGGTGATTATTGTATTTGGGACATGGGGCTTTATATATCATATAAGCAAATTCGACCAAATATATTGTCAATAAACTGTGATTATTAGCCAAATACGCGAATACAAATAGCCATGTGGAGTGGCACCCTGACATATACATATGTGATAAAAAAATATAGAATAACTGCCATAATATTCAATATGCTTTCTAAGTGCCAATTAATTATTTGTAGAGTCAACCTTAAGCTCCGGGATTTGTATCCCAAGTGAAACGCCATACGAAAAATCAGACGAAGATGCTTCGTTTCAAATTCTTTCACTTACTTTACCAAAATATCATTTCTATTTAGTTAATTAGAAAGCGATAAAACAATTAAATAAAAACAGAGACAAAAATACAGAATAAATTTCAATTCAGCGCGTCCACTTAAGTATCAATGTTTAAAATATTTTCTAGGATACACTGTACAAATGAATATTTTAATATTATTATTGGTTAATAATATTGCACTAGTGCGTGCGAGAATTTTCAATATTCAATATGGCAAGAATATTACGAACGGGTCCTGTTATGATTGATTAAAACGAAATTTACACTTCAGACATGCCTTTAATCGCGCCGCACGCTTCATGCGAAAATGCCATCTCATGCCGACGGAATAGAGTGCATATGCCGGTGTTGGTTCTTAGTTCGCTAGTCACGAAACGTAGTTTATATCTAGTTACACTAAACGCTCACTAAATAATTAATAAGTTACTAACTAACATGTTAGAATAACACACGTAATAATAGTATGTATTACAAGAATCGTGGTAGGAAGCTTATTGCACAGACACTAAATTAATTTACACAATTATTTTGTCAAGTTGGTCACGATTGAAGGAATCGTGTTGTTGATGTGTTGAATCTCAAGCGTTAAGTGTTATAAACACTTTGCCGTTTGATAAATAATTGAATGAATTTTTTCGACAATATTGAAGAAACAAAGGGGGTGGTATGAATTGAACTCCACTAGACCGTTTCTATGCCTTATATAAGTGTTAATAAATTCACATGCTTTTGTAAACAGGCGATAGTGAATGAATAGACGACGGTACTGACACAAACGGTCGCTGTCCCGTGAGTTCGGTATCGGACCAAAATCATGCTGAATTTATTTATGTCGTATTTTTAAAAGAGTGCTGGCAGTTTATTTCCGCGCGCTTTTTTCTACCGGTCTACCGTAGCCTGAGAACCTGAAGGCCTTGAAAGCCGATGACCACTGACTAAAGAAAATGTATATCATCAATTGAGTGTATTTGTATACCTTATAATGAATAAACACATTTGATTCTTGAAACAAATGAGTACAGTACAGTTCGCCTGTAATCAGTAATTTCTGTCAGATTAGCAACAGATGTCTCCTGGCCCCTGATGACTAACTACCCATTTAAATCATACCAAAGTCTAGTCAGTAAATCTGCTGTTATGAATGAATTTATGAAAATGTGGCAGAATGAGCTGATCCAATAATATAATGACAAATTTAGCTTGCAAAATCGAGACTCATTTCTAAACTGATTTTCTTACATTCCTTCGATCGTTACCAATACTAACTTAGAAGTACTGCATTTATTTTCATAGAACTCTGGCGCATTGGCTCACGGTGGCTTTGAGCCACAAAACGCCACGATTGGACATAATGCCCATCGGATTCCGTGAGCTACGTGCGCCATCCACTGTACACTTATTGTATTCATTATATAACTTTCCCTAGAAGAGAAATATACATTTCGAGTGTACGCCTTAGATAACTTCAAATGTTATATACTCATTCAAAATAGCTGTATCCCTGTTTGCCTCTCGCTCGTTCTACATAACGTGTGAGCGAGACAAACATGAACCATCGTTTTGAACTGAATTCTGCATCGCGACTAAAATATAGCTATATTAGTGACAGCATCAAAGCCTCAATGGATCTTGAATATGAGGCACTTTTTTCACAATTTTAATAATAATTTATAAAGTAGAAACAGGAAAACTTACCCTTTTTAAATTTTTTAAAAAGTCTTATTTGTTTGAAAAATTAAAATGATGTACGAATTTACCCATACACATTAAATTGATTTTAAAAAACACATTAAACTGTACAATGAACATAGTAGATAAAACGCCTTATAAATAAACAACTTACTGAACTGACATCAAATAAAACACACCATTACATTGAAATGACAACACAATTTTAGTCTTACATTTTTAAATCAGTCTATTATAGTATAAATTTCTTTAATATCTCATTATTTTATAGCCGACTATTTGGAGATTTCGGCAAGAAGAAAATTACAATTAAAACCAACTCCGAGGGCATCGAAAGGAAGGCAAAGTTAAATTATTTACATAAGTGAAGTTTAAAACGTTTTTTCGAATTCTAAAGCTATGTTGATAAAAGTAGTGATGTAGTTCAATGAAGTTTTTTTTAGCAATGATACACCCTACTGTACCAAGCAGAAACGTGCAAAATGTTGCAAGCTCTTGTTACAAGCAGAAACGTGCAAAACGTTGCAAGCTCCTGTACCAAGCAGAAACGTGTAAAATGTTGCCAACTCCTGTTCCAAGCAGGCGGATGAACAAAGAGTTCACAATATCTACGTAAAGTTAGATTGTCAATTTTAAATAATAGTAAGTCGTAGTAAGTTAAGATTATACGCGTATAAAATGAATTTACATTTATACCATAATATACCGATTTGTTACGAACTGGACACAACAATCGTATCAATACAAACTGGTACATGACTCTCTAATTGCTAACAAAAATTTAAATTTAGTGCTTTTTGCTACCTCAATTTAAAAAATTAATATGAATACCACAAGCACAATTTTAAGCCGGTTTTAGTGGTGGTAGACTTAGGAGTGGTAGACAGGTAACTTTTATGTTTCGACTCAGGAGCCAACACCGCCATAGTGTACCGGACACTGCGGTAGTATTCTCGCTGCTGTGTTCTGGTTTGAAGGGTGTGGTAATAAAAACAGCCTCAGTTTACAAGTGGTAAACCGAAGCATTCCAACTTAGTTCTCAGGGGTAGCAACGCATTTTGAGACGACCTAAGAAAGAACATCCTATCTTCGGTTGATTACATTCGGCAGAGAGCTTACCATCAGGTGGACTGCATGTTCGTTTGCTATCTCACAGTTATAAAAAAGGTTAAAGATTACTTTAATCGTGTATACTGCTGCAATTAATGATTCAAGAACAGAGTTTAACGCGTTATGCACATCGATGAGTCCACCGCAGCCAATCTCGCTCATAAGTCCCACCTCCATACAACTCAAATACTTCGATGTATACCATTTAAATAAGCTTCACGAATTAAAATGCTGTCAGAGTTAGGAAATTCAACTTCTGAAGTGGTGAAAGGCAGATGAACGATTTAATGTTGCTGTAATTTTAAAGTTGTCCTTTTATACGAGCAAAGTCGGGGGAAGCAAAGAAGAAAGGAGAATTAAAACCTGTTAATAATAACTGCCATGTCCCCAAACAAGATGAACAGAAATATTAATTTTATTTGTAACACTTTTGTCAAACAGTGAACAATAATTTTCATTTCAAACGTATTTATATGGTTTTTGGAAGCACACGGGCAGTATTTTAATAAGGTAAATATAAAAAGGGCAGAGCGTTGGTGGATATAGCAAACGATTGTTAATAAAAGTTTAAACTGTATTATTATATTACATTAAAATTGTCTGTTGGAATCTATTTTTGAAATTCAAATGTCTTGTATTACCAACGTCTTCTCTGTACGGCTTGCATTCAAAAATCATACGATATCTCACAAAAATACTATCCTATATAAGTAGTCACTACAACAATACCAGGATTTACAAGTGCATTATTTATTAATTATCATTCATAATAATAGTACAGTACGTTATATATAAACTTGACAGAGAATTTTGACTTTAAACATGTTATCCTATATTAAAAATACAAAGCTATTTAATAAATTCAACGTCCTTCTTACAAACGTACGCGAAAGTGAGAATTTTACTTTTGCAATAATTCTAAAACATTTTACGTCTTTCTCGGCTAGAAAAAGACGAGGCGACACTAACTCCTATGCTAATTGCCTTCAAAATTAATTTGGTAACATGTCATTATGACGTGCTACTACACTTTGTACCCATTGATAGGCAGATCCACGTACGCCTATTGATAGGCAACATGACGCATCCGTTACTACTAGTTGGCGCTACGACGCAACGATTTTATTGTAATTTCAGCTCATCCATTAACACAATCGCGTAGTGCCCAAATACCACACAAACAACTTCGCCAACTGTTCCTAAAACTCAACGTATTTTTCAGGTAAGTACAGAAAAATCCACTCACGTATTGCGCGCCAAGATGTTATAATTATACGCCTGTTACATTTTTGTAGAAGCTCTGTCTGTACCGATGTATTTACATGGAAACTTGGAGCCATCCATAAACATATATTTTGGCGCATGTTACAATTATGTCTACATTGTGGTGTAATATGTATCTCCTGTAATAGGCACTACGATGCATGATGAATGATCGGTACTGGTAGTAATCGACGTGACATAACTATTACAGAGGACCTCAATAAGTAAAAACATAGCTTTATAGGCACGCAAGTGTAGTCAAACGTTGCTTACAACCACCATGCGCCACACGGCTTTTGTAACAAACTATAACAGCGTTGCCTATATGCCGCACGGCCTGTAAACGCAATAAACAAAACTCAATACACGTCATCGGTCAAAGACAACTTTTGCCTATAAATAGGCGCTACACAACCTATATAATACATTGGCCACAGGAGGGCACGTTTACATGTTTTGCCAGGCGGTGGCCACAACAATGTTGGTGTCGAGGCCTCGCGCGATCCGCTCGTGGATGCCGTGGCTCAGCCATAGCATCCGCAGCTCCTCGTACCGCTCTGGGGACAAGTGGAGCGGGTTCCCACGGCGGAGACCCTGGAGAATAAAAACAGAAGTTATATATGATGCCTTTTTTTGTATATTTGATTGCTTGCTTTCCATCATGTTTTGTATGTGTTCGATCTTGTTCAATTTCACATCGATTTATTGTTCCCATTATTTATGACAATGAAGTAGGTTAGGTTGTATCTTATTTTCTTATACGAAAGGTAGTATGCCAAACATAAATTAATAAGAGTGTAGTCATAAAAAAAAAAAAATTAGTTTGAATAAAATGAACTCTTTAAAAACATTCGTGATAGTCAATGTGTGCATAAAATTTACATGTAAAGTTTAATTGTACAATAAAGGCATCGCCATACATGAGTACGATAATATTATATGGGATATTTTTTATCCCAAGTTCGGTCTGGCATCGGATCTATCGCGATGACGGCGCGTACCTGGTCGGTCTCCCCGTAGTTGTCGAGGTAGGGCGCGGGCAGCAGCGCGCCGCGCGCGGGCGCCGCGATGAGCAGCAGCTCGCAGTCGCGCACGCGCAGGAAGCACGCCGCGCCGCCGCCGCAGCCCGCCGCGTGCGCCACCACCGCGCCCACCAGCTCCGTGCCGCCGCCGCGCCCCGCCTGCGCGCGGACACGCCCACACGTATATATATATATGCGTCACACGTACATCTGACCGGGCGCACATCGTACCGCCTCAGAATCATGTCCCCGTTCCCGCCCCCTATGCTTATGTATCCTCGAATATGTACTATATATTTATTTGAATAATGGTTAATACCCAGGTACTAATATTGTGGTTTAGTTTATGCCCTACGCGGGCTATGGTATATATGTACCTATATATGTACCTATATATACCATTATATATTTTAACATGAATATATAGTCACATAACTATAATAGTTAAATATATAGTATCGCGTAGATATTGATGTTGTCTATAAAACTGTAGTACATCATTTTGTTGCATTGTCAATAATTTGATGTTTTTTATTTTTTTATTTTTTCACACTTGTGTACACTATATGTGTTTACCCACATTATTATAGCCTATGTTAATCAGGGATAATGTAAGATTTCAATGGAAAAAGAATTTCCGGTCCAGTAGTTTCGGAGCCAATGCAAACAAAACAAAAAATCAAACCTTTCCTCTTAATATTATTAATATAGACGTTAGAAAAATATCAATGTAATGCAAGTCTTTACTAGTATGTGTATTTGTATGTATTTTTTCAAAACTTAAGACTCGTTTGCACTCATCCGTGAACTAACACTGTTGCACATTCAACTTATAGTGGCACTGATTGATCAACAAATGTGGCAGTTTGGGACAATTGTAGTTTTTACATACAACCAATAAGCTCTTAGTGATATCAAAATATTATTGGTTTATCTCAATTGCATATGTGGGTAGAAACTTTGGAGGGGACTCACTTTTTTAACTTCCGTCTGGCAGCAGTAGCTCTGCGAGCAGAGGATCTGTCCGCAGATGAGACACATCGTAGGGTTCTTGCTGTCCTCGCGCTCCGAGTTCGGGCACGAGAACTCCGTGACCACGTTGATCAGCTCCGAGAAGTCGTCTGGCAAGATGATCAATCTCGGGGGGTCGACCGGCTCCTGGACAAGCTGGAGCGTCAGTTCTCCGCTGAACCAGTCGATGGACATTGCGGACCACTCGACCGCCTTCTTTCGCGCCAGCCGCGAGTCCATCAGCTCCCTAAACGTGCTCGGTATGTCGAGGTACCCGCACATCGTGTCCCACGTGTCGCCCTTCACCACCGTTAGCTCGATGGGCGGATTGATGTCACTGAGGAAATGGAAGAACAGGCAGCTACTCCTGAGGAAATTCAGGCACTGGAGCTTGATCTTCTCCCATACTTCGACAGCGCAGAGGTTGTCTGTGTTCATGTTGCCTCTGCGCAACTCCTTCATCAGGGGCAGCAGGTTGTCCAGCTCCAACTTGGGCCGGAACTCGTTGTGCTCCTCCATGGGCTCGCTGGTGCAGTCCGACACGTCCGTGATCATCATTGCCTTGGTCAGCGTCGCCCTGAAGGCTTCTAGAACGATCTGCCGCGCGAGATGCGTGGGCCGCGCTGGGCCAGCTATTTTACAGAACAGCGACGGTACGGTGAGTACCATTGCGACTAGAGTGGTGAACACCTCGTGGCTGAGGGGGGACGTTTTGACCAACGTGTCCAGGGTGCTCAGCGCGTGGTGTGAAATGTGCTTAGGCGATGCGAGCAAGCTAGGCAATGACGCCGCTAGTCGGATGAGACTTTGCAAGGCGTCTCTATGCCTCGACGGAAGGTCCCCTAACAGAGGCCTGTTTTCGGCCTGCAAGACCGCGTTGGTACACATGATCGTGTAGGAGATGGACCGGTACAAGGATGCAGTGCTAACTGTACTGCCGTACTCTGACAAACCGCATATACCTGGTAGTATCTAAAAAAGAAATATTATTGAGGAAATATTAAATCAGTATATAAAAATCATTCGGATACAAAGAAAAAAATTTTTGATTAAAGAAAATAAAAGCATAAGTACGTCATACTACATACCTTGCTGAAACTCTCTATGAGTTTTTTGATCGCTTCGTTTGGAGGCAACGGGTCCTGATCGAAATGCGCCAAGAATTCAGGGGACAACAGGTTTTCCGCGTGAGTCGATACGTATTCCTGGAATAACATATTTAATAAATAATGCATAAAACGGGTTTTCATCTATATATGTAAGTTTAAACTATAAATATTGTCTTCATTGTATTTTGCTGTGTTTGACCAGTAGAAAATGCACAAGAATTCATTAAAACCCATTAAAAGAGATAATTAAATAAAGTCCAACATATAGATAAGTCTAAAGGGGGTCTTAAACCTGACATAACATAACCAGGACGCCTGGGCTTTGACATACAAGACATGCGCGTTCGTACCTCGGCCTCGTCGGTGTCGGTGGTGTCCTCGCCCTCGGAGGAGCCGGTGCCGACGGAGCGCGCGCGCGCCGTGCACAGCATGTCCTCGCAGTACTCCGCGCACACGTGCACGTTCGCCGCGCACACCTGCACGCACAGGCGCACAACACGCATCTTAGCATAACTCCACATGTCACCGCTATGCACGTGCGCGTGCGTCGCGCACGCTTGCACGCCAAACGTCAAACGCAACACGCATCTCAGGACAACTTCACACAGGATCAATTTTTGCTGCGCACGCCTGAACGCACCTACGCAACAAGCCCCTTACCATAGTTTCGCACGGCGTTTGCTTCTTTTTTTTATAACTAGGAGGTAGAAAACGAGCATGAAGGCCACCTGATGGTAAGTGATCACTGCCGCCCATGACATGATGACATAACATCTGTAACCAAATTCAAACCAGGACAAAGCAGCAAGAACACGTCGTTGCATTCGTGCAAGCTCAACACACTCTCCTTAGGCTGTTCCACAATACTACCTCGTCCCTTTGAATCGCGACAAAAACGTCATTAATAACGCAATTATTCGAACCTACGCCACGCCTACAGCGGCTTATCTTCATAAGTGGGTCGAAGTAGAACTTTCACTTGGGTTTATAATGCTAATTACGCTACCTCCGAGATTTAAGGGCCACGCTATGCACCTTCTTGATATAGAGGAACACAACAATAAACCTCCATATCATACCTTATTTCGCAACTTCAATATAAGATTAACGGACTCGTGGAACGCCTCCTCGCTGAGGGGTGGGGGCGTGCCCGCGGGGAGGGGCGGCGCGGGCACGAGGGGCAGCGCCGTGTTGCAGAGCCTTTCGCACAACGGACACAGGTACTCCTTCTTCTCAACGTCGAAGGCCGCCGGCTGACGGATGCGGTAAGGCCTGAAATTAGACAAATTGATATTGGTAAGGATGTACTGTTTTATAATGTACAATTGAATGAAATATATATTGAAATATGGGATATATATTGATCTGAATTTATTTACATTATTGTAAAATCGTTGTATTAGTTTGTTATCGTTAATGATAGCGATCTACCATGAGAAATGTATTTTTTTGCTCTGATATCCCCTTTGTTTACATTTTGGATATCTAACTTTTACCCTCTCAGGTTCAGTGAGGCACGGATTGATTTCAAATTACGCAAGTCCAAAGCACATATATAGTCAAATATGTACTATGTTACTTTAACTAGACTACTTTAAATTAAATGTCTTTGAGGTCGGCCGTTCATTTGTATCTCATGCCGAAGACACACCTGAGCTTCTCCTTGTCGAGCACGCCATCGACGTACTTCCGCCAGCAGCGCGCGTGCAGGGCGTGGCCGCAGCAGGAGGCGTGCGGCTGCGCACCCAGTCCCGCCTCCGCCCACGCGCGCCCGCCTCGCGCCGAACTGCCGCCCCCTGCGCTGCTGCCGCCCGCCGCGCCAGCCGCCCCCGCCCCCGCGGCGCCCGCACCCGCGCCCGCCGGCTCTCGCGCCCTCGAAAGTACAGTCGAATTTTGTACGAACGCGACTAGTACCACCGGCTCCGTGTCCGGTTTGCCGTCCACCCGCGCCTGGAATAATACACAGAGATCACACATGTTTTAGGCACGTACATTAAGCACACGTACATTATAAACACACGTATATTACGTACACGTACGTTACGTATATGGAAATACAAAATATTAATATACTAGTATAAAATACATAAGTATACGTAATACATTACGTGTATAAGTTAATTAAGTAGAGTACAAAAAGATTGTTTCTATTAAAATTTTATTTTACTTGGTTTTGCGAGTCTCAGGGTGTAATTAAGCATTATGAGAGTGAAGCCCGACGGGTATATTAATAAATATGTGTGGTATTAGAAGAGATATGTAATAGTAGGTCTGCGCGGGCACCTGCTCCTGGCACATGATGCACACGCGCGCGGGCTCGGGCACGCCGCCGCCCCACACGCCCAGCGCCGCGCCGCGGTACAGCGGCAGCAGCTCCTGCCGCTGCTCCTCCTCCGTCGCCTGGAACCACACGCACCACACGCTATTCATTGAAACGCCTTAATAAAATGTGCCTCTTTTACCACACTCTCTAAACCAAAACACAGCAGCTCTCTGCTATTATACGACAAATATATATTATAAGACAAAAATATGTGTGACGATAATGCCTCCGGCTTCAAATCTAGTAATATCTCGACCTGAGAAGCATAAAAGCCGATATGCGAAATCAGAAGTTTTCAAGAATGCTAAAACCCAATCCGATTTAGAACGAAGAGCTAGAAATTATTCTCGAAACATGATTAGAAAGAGTAGAAAAAATCTGAATCAAACTGTGTCGACTAGTAAATTTGTTTGAATTTAGATATCTGACCTTATGCAATAGAAATCTAGATACAATTAATTTAGATGTCTATTGTCTATTAAATTATATTAAGAGTGTTTTGTTTATCGGATACAATCACAACATTCGTTACTTAGTATCTTAATTTCTATTAAGTGGCATAATAGCGTACCTCGGTGGTGGTGAGCTCGAACAGCATAGCGTTGTTGGTGATGAAGTTGTTCATCTGCGCCTTCATCTGCGCCATTACCTTGGCGCGCCGCTCCTCCGCCAGCTTGGCTCGCCTCTTCTTTTCCTTGTCTGTAATAAACATTCATTATTCACCGATACCTCTACGATGGCAAATTGAACATTTTGCTATCAATCAGTTTTTATTTTCATTTTTAAAGGAAAATAGTTAAAATTACACTTATTTTATTTATTTAATATTAACTAGAGATCGCCTAGCGGTCGACAAAAATCAAAAGTATATCACAGAATTATTGGTTGTAAAATATCTATACTTTTATACCTATAGAATAATTAAAAATATCTTTTGCCTACAAAAAATTACATTAATTGTTTGACATTTCCGATGCTCACGTCACTCTCAATTCGATATTCAAATGTATAACGGCTGTCTGTCGGTATAACAGCTGTCTATATACGTGTGTGCATCAAATGCATGGTTGTATGCGTCATGGTTTCTTTTACTAATTTAATGTATTTCTAATGTATTATTATATAAAAATTTGGCCCTCGGAACTTCTTATCTGCATAAACTTTGACTGTGCCAAATTTTATACTCCTCCGTTCATGTAAATATCATAAAAAATCGTACCTAAACTTTTTGCTTCACATATATGATTATACCTATGTATACATTAAGACATAAAAGCCGCACTTAATCATAGCTATAAGCATTCTCTTCGACTTTTAGGACAAGTAGAAATCTTAAAGTAAAGAACTGTAGTGTAAAATAAATTGTTTCTTACCCGCAGTATCATCCGATGTCGGCTTATGTCCGTTGTCAGTGTCCATGTTCTCGCCGTCACCAATGTGCTCGTCCGTCTGTCCCAGTAATGACCTGAAATAATATTAATTTATTCACATTTTATATTTACTTCACGCATTTCCATCCGTACGAATGAAAATTATCTTAACATCGAAATTATTTAATGCTACGTGATTTAAGTTGACGACATGACGAATATATTGAGCAGGAACTAAACAAAATAACATAACATTGGGGTTTATTATTTTATTTCAAATATCGTCATAATCGTCAAATGATGGATATATGATATATAGTAATAGGTAGTATCGGAGTCAGTGCCGACCTCAAATTTCGCGCACACAAAAGACGTACGTTATACGTACATACACATGAACGTGCAGATAAGTGCGCACGTGCAAAAGCATTGATTTGGTACAGGCCTAACTAACGCGTTTTGATCCGTTGAAGTTATTTTAAACTTCAACGGGTTAAAACGCGGCCGTAACTAGAAAGATCCACCACACTCAGTAGGCTTACAACAAGAACCGATAAGAAAGTCAGTAGGCAACAAGTAACGAGAGGCAAGAGAGTCAGCAAGCAACAAATAAGGACCGCGGCTTAAACCGAGAAAAACCGACAAGAGTCGAGAGCACGCTATTCAAGTTCTTACTTGTATTACTATATTAAATTGAGCTAATAAAAAAAAATTGCCGTCTAATTTCATCAAAAAACATGAATGGAAACTTCATCAATCACGAAATATCTTTCATATCTGATATCCAATCAACGTTTTAACAAGATAAATTTATTTGTAAAGTATTTGTATTTCTATAAACAATGGAGGCGTGGCAAATGATCGATATGGAGCAGCAGCGGCGGGGCTCACTTGATGTCGGCGAGCAGCGAGCGCGCGAGCGGGCGGTGCGCGTCGACGCGCGGCGAGAGCGCGAGGCGGCGCAGGTGCGCGAGCAGGCCGCAGCGCGCGGCGCGCTCCGCGAACGCCAGGAACTCGTAGTGGCCGCTCTGCTCGTCGCGCAGCGCGTACCCGATCAGGTGCAGCGCCTGACACACCGAACAGTACGGGTCTACACGATTTTTTTTTTTAATATGATGTCATAGATGTACGTGTTATATATACTTTAGAAAATATACAAAAAAAAATTATAGGGAATATAATGAATAAATTATTTGTGTATTTATAATATTGTTGCGTATGTCTGCTTGTATCCATGTCTGTTTGTATTGTCAATTGCATCTACGACACAGACAACAATATGATTCTGTAAGTGTGAACATTATGAATGTAATAATAAATTATTAAGCATCACTCCCAAGTTCTAAACGGAGCACTAGGAATTACCAACTTGAATTTTCACTGATAACATAGTATCGATACAATAAATACTCTGTTTAATAATAAAACCACAATTTACCTTGTGCACCTGGGGCTCCGAGAAGCACCTGGCGCGCAGATCGAGCGCCCGCTCCAGCACCAGCCGCAGCACGTGCAGCGCCGCGTCGCTCTGCAGCAGCGACGCCACCAGACGGAACGGGTCGCACAGCTTCGGCAGCGACGGTGGCGGACAGCACTCGGGAAGGCCTGAGAACATACCGACACACAGATTACGATAAAGTTGGAATAGTCAGTCAGCGACGGCGACACCCAAATACACTAGAGATAATCAGCGACGGATTTAAGAAATTAACTATCAAATGAGACTTATTAAATGCAAAAAATCATAGAAAAATTACGATAAGTTACATCCATTCTCATTATCTAGTTAAAAAAAAGAAAACCCATGCGTTGTGAAATAACACATCTGTTCGTTATAGCCATCCCACCCACACGCACTCACACATATGCATCTTCATACGCACATGCACAGACAAGCGCGTGTGTGAGCGTACACAAGTCAACTTACACGCACATAAACACACTCTTAAAACCGCCCGAGTGCACAACACACGCACACAATCGCATATCCCATTCCTTCAAGTGATGATGAATAAACAGAAAAAGGTAACAAACTCCACCCCAACCCACCGGCGGCCTTTCTCCGGTTCCTCTGCTCCTCCTCACTACGCGACAGCTCCTCGCGCGTGTAGTGGTAGAAGAACGTGTCGTACTCGTCGTAGAGGTGCGGCTTTAGCTTGTACATGCCGCGGTTGTTGCCGCCGGACGGCTTCACGAAGTCCGCCACCTCGTGGATCACCGCTTCCAGGCCCGTCTCGTGCACTTGGTCCTCTGGGAGTGACCTGGATTAAGTACGATATATATATAAGGATATATAAGCGAGCGAGAACTCGAACTACAATAATTACTATTAGTATTTGTTTGGATTCCTCGTTCCTTTCCAAACAAAGGCTCACTGCTCTGACCATAGAATCTTATATATGTCGTAAAAGCAAAAAACTGTATAGATTCACAGAAAACTGCCACGAGAAAACCGTCATTACTGGGCGTCAGAAATTGACCAAAAAGCACGCTCTCATTAACTGCGAAAACACTACGTGTTGAACGATGTGTTGTACGCGCCAAGTAAACCAATCTATTAAAATTACCACAAATTTATATTTAATATTAAAATTAATAAATATATATCTATACATATAATAAATCTGTAAGTGATTGATGTCTGGACATGAAAGATACCTAAGAGAAAACCATTTTTACAGGTCTTTATTAGAGACCAGAACCCAAAAAAATACTTTTAGCATTTTTGTCTGTTTGTCGGTTTGTCTGTGCGCTTGTGCATGCTAATCTCAGTAACGGCTGATACGATATAAATGCGATTTTGACTAATGTATTGTGGCAAGCTTTGCTTATCATTTAGTGTTTATTTCATAAAAATCGGTTAACAAATAAAATGTAGGACGGAGACGGAGGGGTAGTACGAAGTGCGCCGGGTCAGCTATTCGTTAATAATATTAAATCCCATCCCAGTTATATCAATGCAAAACTCACTTGTTCAACTCGGAATGTGCCATGGGTTTCACGCAGAGCATTTGTATGATCTCCTTCTTGGTGCGGTCCTCGTTCGTCACCTCGCCGACGCCAGGCACATATCTCGACCCGACAACTGAAACAATAAACTAATGTATTCACGGGCAAGAAAATCAGACCACCTCTATCTGTACTGCTTATGCAATAACATTTTGTTGTACATCGATAAACGCCGGGTGCACGCACGAAATAGTGTCACGTCCCGCGTGCAAACGAGAGCGCGACACAAGCGATAGAGATGGACCCTCGGTCTAAGCGTCTGGCTTGTGAGGCATTTATCTGTCTACGACTCCATCGGCCGATGCGTCCGATGAACACGACATTTTTTTTGTAAAGTTAACACGTACAATTATCGTTCGTAAACCGGCTTTAGAGACAACAAATTTTTATAATATTCAGGTAGCAAACCATCATCATGCAGACCACCTGCTTGTCACTGTTCAAGGAAATCTGACTTCAATACTTAAAATATCGATAGATATAATAATAAAATTCTTTCAAAAACAAACAAATGCATTGCTTCTGCGCCTCTGAGGACCAAGTTGAAAAGCCTCGGTTAAGTGTGTCTCGCTTAACACAACAGAAATAGGCGTATTCGTAGTGCCACCGGGGTCGAATCACGAAATGTTCTAATTTTCAAAAAAGCTTAATTAATTAACATTTTAAAACTGAATGTAGGTAAGTAGTGTAGAGGAGAATCCCATTTTTTGTATGACGCTATGCAATCAATGCAATTGTGAATTTGTTTGTTAAATTTCCATCACGGTCGAATGTATATACATTGACAGGGGTATAAAAGAGCAGAGAGAGTAGATAAGGTACATTTTGTACAAAAAATAAACTGCAGCGAGATAAACATTAATAGGAGGGAAGCTTCAGACATGATAAAACTAAAAGTTTATCCCACATCAGCCATTTGTTGCGAGAAAAGTGTTTTCCCCATGATGCGATAGATAGCCCTACGTGTATTCTGAAACTCGGTGGTGAAGTTTCCTTGTATATAAGGGGAAAGTAAAATAATGAAATTTTGAGAGGAGGAAAGACGACGGACTAAAGCTTCGGCCGAGGTCTGAAATTCGAACTCCACCCTTCTCAGCCAATGTTCTTCTGTCCCGGCTTTAGCCCTTCCTAGACTTGCCACAAAAGCCCGGTGAAGCTGTAAAGGCCGCTAGGGCCAACAGCAAAAGATATTTCATAAAAAAAATAAAAAAATTGAGCTCTTTGGTACCTTTGTTTGTTTTATTTGGGTACAAGAGGCAGAGGCAGAGGATAGGCACTACTTAGGCACATAGCAATATAAGTAGGCTTATGTATTAATTCTTTGTGATTATTTGTGTTAGTCTATACTAATATTATAAAGAGGAAATGTTTGATTTTTTGTTTGTTTGTTTGTTTGTTTGGAATGAATAGGCTCCGAAACTACTGGACCGATTTAAAAAAAAAT